>JAZHYW010004382.1:0-48329 GCA_037355805.1 Ixodes ricinus
TGCACGATAGTATTAATTCTTTTGGGGGTTACGTATGATAACGTAATGAAGGTTGTACGGCCCTTGAATTTTTCTTTTAGAGCGCTGGATATTTTTAATAAAATCTAGAAATATGACCGTTTTGACTGTTTTTAGCGCGTTTTGAAGCATTTTTGAAAATACAATTATTTAGAAGGCAAACGTGACAAAACGCTTGGCCGTACGTACTAGGGTTGCCTCTAATCGTAATTTTAAGACCATGACAAGAAAGCAAAATATTGTTGTATTTGCGTATTTGTGTAAATAAAATCACCCTGTTAATTTTATTTCCAACTTGTTAAACGAGATGGCGACACTAGTACTAAATGCGTCAAACCGGAGATTTTCTTGCTGTTGCTGTTGTTGTTTTGCTCTCGAGCTCGAATGCTACCGCGATGTCTCGTTGCTCGTGGATCGGTAGCACGTGTAGCGAAAGCTCACACTGTAAAGCTCACTGATCGTGGATTCAATCCACCGGCCGCCTCTGCCCGTTTCAATCTGGATGAGCATCGTACCGGCGTGCTGTCATGTACAGTGGCGTACCAACTTGTTTTTGAATGGGGGGCAAACCCCCCCCGGGTCGCATATTTTTACTATTTTGCTAGTGATGGGCCGAATTTTCGCCGAATCAAAAATTCGGTACAGAATCTTGGGATTCGGCGGAGCCGAACATTTGCTGAACTTTTCTAAATATTCGGCAAAGATGCGGCAAAGATTCGGCAAAAATACCGTTACCAAACTTAACGTTGATATTTAGTTTTTTCTCACAAAGAAAGTTTTTTTTTAAACTTAAATACAACATGTAGTGCCTATTGACACAGTTATTACTAAATAAGGTGATATTCAGCAAGATAATTGTATCGGTGTCGCTTTTGTGTGTTTACTTGCAATTTTAGTGTCTGCTTCCAAAAAGTGGCGTGACAACGAGGTTGGGTAGTAGCCGGCGCAGTCACAAATCACGCTACCAGAGGTTTGATTTTGAGACCTCATCAGCGCACGCCCGCAAGTGTGTTTACATTGTTAAAATAAAGGCAATCACTATGTTCTTACTTTCTCTGGGAGTGGCCTTTTCGTGCGCGGAAACGAATGCAACGGTTGCTGAGCCTTCACCAGGAGAGATAACAATATTGTAAATATGCGTGTTTTTCGATTTGAGTCATTTGACGTCAGCTTTGCAAGAAAGTGTGCGGTCCATATTCGCAACGTGCCGTTTTTAACCTTTAAAATTCCGGATTCTGGTGTTAGGACACACATGGACGTTTAGGAAGATGGGGAGAGTTAGGAATGTCGGATGTGCAACGTCGAGCATGATAGTTCTGTGTTTAGTTCTATGCAGATACATGAAAATCGCGAAACAACGCGAATTAAAAGGCAATCTTATTCTAGCTGTTTTGGCACAAACTATTTGTGAGCCGAAAATAGGATTGTTTTAATAATAATAATAATAATAATAATAATAATAATAATAATAATAATAATAATAATAATAACAGTAATAATAATAATAATTCATAATTCATAATTTATTTGTGAATTAATATTAATAATAATAATAATAATAATAATAATAATTTTATTTGCACATACTAGAAGGGGCCCATGTGGTGGTGTGCGGAGCTATATAGGCAGATAGGTGAAAATCCTAACGCAGAGCGCCTGCCAGCCCGCCACCACATGTGAAAAAACAAAACCGATATATAACTGTGCAGAATATACCCACTACAGAAAGTGCGTAAAAAGGAAAGAAAAGGGGGAAAACATGTATACATTATGACGAGGATGCCAGCTGCATCCCATGCATAGGTTGCACTGACGTAATTTGGTCCTCCTTTCTGGTGGCCGAACTTCCTCGAGCGTAGCCTTTACTGTGCATATTCTACGAGCAGTACACGAGCGTCGCGAGCGAGCGAAAACGAGTGAGCACAGCTTCATTATACTTCGTTTCACTTTATCTGCAAGCGAAGCCAAAGCTAGAAGCGCGAGACCAGCGCTTTTTGCGTTTCTGCCCAGCTCGCGCGCTCGAGCAAAGCCTGAAGGCACGGAGTTTTCGTGCTCGCGCTTCCAGCTTTGCCTTCTCTCGCACATAAGGTGAAACGAAGTGTAGCAGGAGGTTTTGGCCACCAGAAAGAAGGAAGGATATGACGTCACGTGCAACCCATGTATACATTCTGGCAAGCTCTCGTGACTCTGCCCCGTTTGACGGCAGTGGGCTGCGAGCTCTGAGCGTAATTGTCAGTTGTCAGTCAATGTTTCAACTATCTCGTTGCATCAATGGAAAGGTCAAATAAAAATCACGTTATCCAGAATGCAGCGCATCATTTGTCACTTGGGCAGTGGACTGCGTAAATTACTAGTCGACCTTCTGTTCTTGAGGCAGAAAATATTGAAGAGAACCACATTAGCAAAAGCTCACAAACGCACAGTTACCGTGTTGCCTACTCCGCACCTCGCCGTAACCGCTGGTTGCACTAAACTGTACGATGGTAGCCGCGCGACTGCGCGGTGTCCATTTGCGATCCATGACCCCGTCGCGTTCGTGCGCGTCCGCAGACATTTCCAGAATTTTTGCCGAACCCTTGCCGAACTTTCCTTCTAAATTTCGGCATGTGCGGAACTTTGCCGAATCTGAAGTTGGGCAGATTCGGTCCATCACTAACTTTTACGGCTCAGGTGATAGCCCCCTAGCAACGACGCTCACGCCGGATTGGCTGCTCGGCAACGCGCGGAAACTCAAATTTCGGATTCGGACGGCGCGTATATCACTCAAAGCGCGTTAACCCCCCCCCCCCCCCCCGGCCTGCGTTCACGCCGCTTCGCGGCGACAGTGTGCGGCTGCTAATTACAAAACTATTACCCACTCAGCCCCCCCCCCCCCCCCCACACACACACACACACACCCTTCTACCCCCGTACACGCCGCTTTGCAGCCGGCAACCCAAGCCCCGCTGTCCCCCATGCACATCCGTAAATAGAGTCCCATACGATTTAGTTCAGCGCGTCGACAACATTCGTTCTTTTTCAGTGTTAATCGTAAAAAAATAAATGTCGTAAATATTGCCAAATGCCCCGACAAAACAAAATGCTCAAGGAAAAAAAAAGAAGTAAGCCCACACCGTGGATATAACCAGGGTCTGCTACGTATGAGGCAGACATCCTACAACTAAGCGCTACCGCTTCGGAAACTCGCATTGTAACCACTGCCTATGTTGACGGCGGCAGCGCCTATCTCCACGAACCAGCCAATCCGGCGTGAGCGTAGTTGCTAGGGTTTGTATCGCCTGCGCGTTAAAAATATGCCCCCGGAGGTCGGGGGGCGGTGCCCTTGGTATTCCTTGGGCGCCGCCGGCCAGTGTTTGCCCTGCCCAGTGGCGGCTGTTTCCGGGGGGCAAAACACATGCCTTGCCCCCCCACTCGGAGAACTGGGGGGGGGGCAAGCGCCCCCCTTGCCCCCCCCCCCGGTTGGTACGCCCATGGTCATGTATCACTATTGCGTGATGCACGTCAAAGTCATCAGGCAAGCAGCGGTATACTGTACTGTCTTTCATCTCCAACGAAGACACCAGACGCCCTCAGAGCTGACTAACTTCCCGCTGTATAAACATAGACAAAACAAAATTACAATTGATGGCTCCGTTGGTCGGCACTTTTTGAACGTTGCAAAAAAGTGTCACTAGTCATCAGCAGACTCCTAGCGAAAGGCCTGATAAGGCTATGAAGGCGATACTTTTGTTGATTCTATTTTTCTATGTATGCTATGTTAGCGCGCGTGGTCAAACGCTTGCATACGCTACAAGCGTGGCTCGTAAGCACCCTAAGATCGTGCAGGGTTGAACAGATATGTCCTAATGTGTAGGGTGGCTCAATGTCATTCTGCTTAGGGTGATGCCACCCTTTGTAGTACCCGATGCCGACAGCACGCGCTCATGGGTAAAATACAAATAAATCGACGAAAACAAATGTCGCCACAGCACAGTCAGAGCCACAAACGCGTGCCGGAACACGCTTTTTCACGCGCTTCTGAACAAAAAAGAAAAAAGAAAACAAAAGTGTGGGACAAAATGGCCAGATATCTCCACCCTAGGGTGCCTCAATGTTTTTTTCTGTTTAGGGTGATGCCACCCTTTGTAGTACCCGATGCCGACAGCACGCGTTCACGGGGAAAATACAAAGAAATAGACGAAAACAAAATGTCGCCATAGCACAGTCAGCGCCACAGACGCGTGCAGGGACACGCTCTTTCACGCGCTTCTGAACAAAAAAGGAAAATAAAAGTGTGGGACAAAATGGCCGGATGACTCCACCCTAAGCCACGCGCACATGAAGGCACCCTACTAATATGTGTTTGGAAATAAAAAAAAATAGTTGAATGAGTTTCAAAGAAGGATAAAATACTTATTCCGAAAAACATTTATTTTATGAAACATTACTTTAGATATTTTCATTCTTTGTAGACCTTGTTTGGTGGCTAGTGGATATAAAAACAAAAAATGAAGCATGATTTCTATTATTTTGAACAATTACAATATATTTTCTTAACCAACAAACAGGTGCTTACTCTGAGACGCAAATTGAATTTTGACGTTAGCGTTTTGGCGCCCGAAACAATTTTTTTTTGTTGCAAATTTAACACTTCCCGTTTTCCGGATTACTAAGAAAACCAAACGTGCCTTCAATAAGTAGAAAATACGTTTCTGCCTAAAGTGAGGCGTACGGGTTTTTTTTGTGTGTTTTTTTTCTTTGCCTTTTACATTTTAGGCAAAATCGAATGAACCTCTAAATAACTGTAATGTCTTCATAAGTAACCTCGGGAGTTCACTATGCTATAGGGAGTATTCACTGGCGGCCATAGCTGTGTGCGCGAATGCTGAGCGCGTGCTGATGGCGAGCTTCCACAGTTCTTTTTTAACCTGCATTCCGCACCATCAAGAGTGCCGGTCTTAGCAGCCTATTGATGTGAACTCGTTCTGAACATGCGCTCTAAACAGCACCCACAAATATGGCGTCCAGTGAATACTCCTCATTGTCCGTTATGAACACCTCTTTCAACAGTGATCTTACTATGTCACGGTGGAATGAGGCGGTGCCACTTTACCTGTCTGGAAACAAATTGGGGTGTGTGTATGTTTATACAGCCTAAAACATAGTCTGCCTCAACGGGCGACTTGTCTCCCAGCTGTAGGTGAGCAATTTAGCCAGTGCAGTACAACCGGTAGCCTGGGGTCTTTAACGTGCATCACGAAGTAGTGATACACGACCGCACGCCGGTACGATGCTCATCCAGATTGAAACGGGCAGGGGTGGGGATTGAACCCAGGATGGGTTATACAGCGCGAGCTTTCGCTCCACGTGCTCCGAGCTGGTGTGCTCTAGCCCACTCGGCCACCATTCCTTTTTTTTTATTGCACTTGGCCAACGATCCTTCTTCATCTGTCTGGACTAAAACACTTCAATGTGTTTGCGTTTGTCTTGCAAGTGGCGTCAAATGCGCCAGTGCACGAGGCCCGTGTCTCGAGCGGCCCTTGGAAGCAGTTGTCGGCACAGTACTGAAATGAGCGGCCCTTGGAAGCGAATGGCAGCGGAGCACCCGCTCCTCGCACGTGTCTTGCGCGTTTCCGCAACAATGGTTGGCGGTACTTGTAAGCGTGAATTTTATCAAATGAATTTAGTTTGTAGTTGCCGGCAGCGCCTTCAACTTATGGATTTTACGACGACAACTCGAGTGCAACGTGGTTTTGTGTATTTGAGTGGTTCCTTTTCGCTGACAGGCAGACAGACGGAAAGTGTCCTTTCATGCCACACCCGTTGCCAATCTTGTCAGCTGCTGTGCACTTGGCGCGCGATTGTGGACGAGTAGTAGAGCCGCGCCACTTGCTTGGACAGAGAACTCCTTGGTACAGTTCACGGGTAAGAAACGGTTGCTTATTGTTGCTTTTGACTCGTCGCGCAGAAGTGTGGACCTCTTCGACGAGGTCCACACCTCTGGACGTGCAGAAGTGTGGACCTCGCCGCGCAGACGTGTGGACCTCGCCACTAAATCAGCTATGCTTAGAGTCGGCACTCTGTTCCCCAATATTGCTGTGGGCGCCGCCATCTTGGTGCTTGTACAGAGCATACGCAACTGCCGATCGTCATGATTCAAAAGTGCGACTTCCTCGGCATTTTATTCGGTGTTAGGAAGCTCATGTAATATTGCTTTGCTCTGTCGTGAAGCGTTTAAAGATTTGTGGAGGACGTAAAAGCGTTTCCTGTGATTTCAGACGAATTTCAGATAACTGGCAGCCATGATTTTAAGCCACAATATGGACAAGTGTCGTTACTCTGAAGCGTAGCTTATTTAGTGGCACGAGGGAAAATCATGGCGGAACAGGGCCGCACTGAACTAGATTTCAGACGCCATGTTCTTCAATATATAGTGCCACTAAATAAGCTACGCTTCAGAGTAACGACACTTCATCATATTGTTGCTTAAAATCATGGTTGCCAGTTATCTGAAGCTTTATCTGAAATCACAGGAAACGCTTTTCCGTCCTCCACAAATGTTTAAACAGTTCGCGACAGAGCAAAGCAATATTATTTGAGCTTCCTAACACCAAATCTAATGCTGAGGAAGTCACTTTTGAATCATGACGATCGGCAGCTGCGTCTACTCTGCACAAGCACCAAAATGTCGGCTCCCACAACAATGTTGGGGAACAGAGTGCCGATACTCTAAGCGCAGCTTATTTAGTGGCTCTATACTTTGTTTCAGCTTATGTTGTACCGCAGCGAAGGCTAGAAGCGCGAGCTCATAGCGTTGGCAGCTGCCCTTGGTGCACGAGAGCTTGTGCCGCCGACATGTGCCCTAGAGCAAGGAGCTCGCGCTTGTAGCTTTTCCTGCGGTACAGCACAAGGTGAAACAGAGTATAGTTCTTTCCAGAAGTGGCGCGCGGCACGTGTCTCGAGCATTTCCACAAAAATGATTGGCGCCACTTTCCCCAGTATAGATGGGCTTTACTTCACAAAACCTGGGAGCGGGTTTGCAAACCAGTATGCAGACGAAGAGCAGGCCGATATAGGACATAAGTGCAAAACTGCCACTTTTTTTTTTCTAGCTATAAATTAAGCTCTGAAAATATATACATATATTTTTTTCCCGCAAAACTAGGTTTGCGTGTTAAATGTGGTGGTTCAAACGGCCGGAACGCCGCACCTTGTGCTATCGATAATTTCGAACGTGGATGGACCTTCGAATTCATTCGGAAATCAGAGCTTATTCTACATTTTGTAAGCCACTGTAATCTACGTATGTACTGGCTCGTATCTCGCACCGCCTGTTGGCCGCTTCCTGCAGCGGCAGACGCAGAGCGAAGAAGATCTAGCTCGAGATCGGCGGCGAACAGCCCGTGGCCCGAGCCCACCTCGAGCGCCCGACCTGCATGCGCAGCTGCGCACATGCAACTCGATTGTTCCGGAAAAATTCTGCGCCATCTATGAGGAAAAGGGTACAAATAAATAGCGGTTGAATCCCCCTTAAGCATACTCGACAATCTCTCGTTTTCTTTGGCCAAAAGTCCTTGTGGGACAAAACCAGAGGGCATCAACTTTACTAAGTTTTCTTATCGAGCAGGGACCGCTCTTCGTCAGGGTGAGTGACTTATTCTTTGATTCTCTAGCACCATGTTTTCCATACTCTTGTTGCTATTGCAGAAAAAGTGTCGTTGGCGAGTTTTGACTTCTTTTACGAAAACACTAAGAAATAAATAATCATAAAGATTATACAAAACATGAAATGAAAATATTAAAAAAATAATATAAATGGTTAGCGGAGTTTTATGCTGCTTGTTTTAGCCAAGTAAGTATGCCCAGACCTTACATGTATCCCGTGGGTAAGTAATTTGAATTTGACAATAAAGAGAAAGAGGACTACAGAGAGGCGTATTGTTTTCACAAATTCAAATCGCTTGCCCATGGGATTAATGATAGTCCGTGCATACTTACTTTGCTAACAACAAGCAGCAATAATCCCATTAACTATTATTTTTTTTATTTCAATTACATTTTTTCGTTTTTATTTATGCATTATTTTGTTCTTAGTGTTTTTGGTGATGGACACTTTTTTCTGCAATGGCAGCAAGACTATGGAAGACGACGGGATCGATCCTAGAGAAACAAAGAAGTTAATCACCCTGACGAAGAGCAGGCCCACTCGATACATTAGACTTATTATATTATTTCACTATGCCTTTCGTAAATAATTTTCTTCTACTATATATATATATATATATACACAACGGGCATGGTGGCGGGGGCCGAAGGCGTGGGGTATAACTGAGAGGAAAACTTGATGAAACACAACAACGGGTGGTTTATTCTTCGACGTTTCGGCGGATCCGGCCTTCGTCAGATATATACATATATATACGCACTACACGCACTTAACCAATAGCACATTTTTTATTTGGAATTTTATTGCTATGTTATTACGATAATCTAACGTACATATGTACAAAGGCAGTTATTCCGTAATGTGAAAGTTTTCTTTGTATGTGTATGTTTTTGAGAGTATTCATGGTGTACTGATTTTATTGTTAGAAATCTATATATAATTCATACCCTACATTACTTGATATGAAGCAGCCGGTCTCAGGATATAGGATCAAACTCTTTCAGAGTCATCAAATAAACATTAATTCATTGATCAGAATCGGTGGCCTAGTGGGCTAGCGCCCACCAGCTCGAACGACGTGGAGCGAAAGCTCACGCTGCAGAGCCCAGGGATCCTGGGTTCAATCCCCACCCTGCCCGTTTCGATCTGGATGAGCATCGCACCGGCGTGCGGTCGTGTATCATTACTGCGTGATGCACGTTAAAGACCCTGGCTAGCGGTTGTACTGCACCGGCTAAATTTCTCATTTACAGCTGAGAGACAAGTCGCCGTTAGAAGAAGACTAAGTTCATGCAGTATAAACATACCACACCCCAATTGTTTTGTTTTTCGGCAATGGGAGGAGCCTGTTCCAAAACCAGAACCGCTGTCCTGGTTTCAGAAAGCCCGAAAACGGGAAGGCGGAATACTTCGTTTCGTCTTTTGGTTTGGACATGATTTTTGTCGGAGCTCAAACGGAGACGTTAGGAGAGAGGGTGCGTGACATCGAGTGAGTTGTCAGAAAGATGTCACTCATCACAGACCAATGAAAATGTCTATGTCCCCCTGCTTCTTGTACTTTACCTCCCCTCCACTTCTCTCCTCCGATTGGTTGCGCTCGAGTGGTTTCGACACGTGCGCACGCATTCCAAGGCCTCACACGGGTGACCCCCTTCAAAACGCGGGACGAAGCGGAACGCATCCAGGCGCTTTCCTCTAAAAGTGCACGCTTCCCGCTCTCCGTTTTGGGTTTAAAGACCCGCTTTACGAGCCAAACCTGTCAGTGTTCTGTAGAGGTTCGGTGGGCGCTAATATCGCGATCAGTATGACCTGAATCACCCAATACGGCCTCTATCGGCGTCTACGGTCCACACAAGCTCTGTTAAGTACAAAACGAGTGTGTTGGTAACAGTAATTCAACTGCAGGAAGATGCATAGAAAAAGGGGGATGGACAACAGTGACTTGCAACTATACTCCCGTTTCACCTTCCGTCCGAGCGCAGCGGACGCTGGAGCCATTCCAGCCAATCCAGCGTTGAGAAGTGTCATGCGACCTTGAGCACCCTGTGTCGCTCCACCAGCCGACAGGTCCGTGATTTCTCCCGGCGCTGGATCGTGCGGATAGTTCGTGGCGTCCACTGCGCTCGGACTAGAGTGGAACGAAGTGCTAGCGACAATATTTATTGACCCGGAGTCTGCATATGTAGGTGAAAGAGGGAGGGTGAAGGCCGCCACAATAGAAAGGGGGAAAAAGCAATGGAATGGGGTGTAGAGGCGAAGAACTGAAGGACGAGTCCCGTAGAGGCGACGTCACTAATCGCGTTGGAGCCGCCGAGGCGAGGGACGTCAGCTCTGGCCCCAAGAAGATTATCTCACACTCCTGGAGAGAGCCCTATGGAGGGGGATCCGAAGTTGTTTTGACGCATCCTTGCCAGTGAAAGCAACTTCGGGTCACTTCCTTCTGCATAAGCACTATGCAAGGATAGGAGAGATAACTTCTTGGGGCCAATTGACTCCGCGGTCCAAGCGATTAGATGTCACCTCCACGGGATCATCCGCTCACTCTCTTGCCTGTACACCCCTCCCATTGCTTTTCCCCTTCCACTGTGGCGTCTTTCACTGTCCTCTCGGTCGCCTATATATGCAGACTTCGGGTCAACAAATGCCGTTGCTAGTTGGTTCAATTAAGCTCTATTACTTCTGAATTTGTCCAAAGGAGCTCAGGTATTTGGCATAACTTAGCATTCCATTCCTAGTTCGGACCACATGTTTATCTTTAAAACTGTACTCCAAGGAAGCATAAGGAGCGTTCAGCTCACATTGTGGGCGATAGTACGTGTACCCTTCCTTTGTCCTTCTCTTCGTCCAGGTTTCTGTACCTTTCAACTCGTCAACAAAGCTAACTCAACCAATGTTTTACTGAAGTAGCGACGGCAGTCCACCCACAATGCTAATGCGTAATAAAGAAATGATAAACAATTGCTTGACGAAAATTTCACAAAAAAAAAACACGGTGCTGATTTACAACTGAGTTTTAGTGGATGCACAACGCGTATAAATACAAGCTGTGCCAGCTAAAAGCTAATTAGAGCGCAGCTCTTGAGGAGGAAGGAGGAAGGGTACTGGGAGAGGTCAAAGTGACCTCGGGGAAGGGGGGGGTCACGTGACGATGCCGATGCCGATTGACGTCAATCATGGGCGTGCCGCTGATGGACGTCATCGATGTGTCGATCGACGGTCGCGGATGCCGATGACCTCAGCGGTGACGATGACGATGACGTCATCAGTGACATTACCGATGACGTCATCGGCATCCACATCGTCATCATCACTGATGACGTCATCATTGACATCGATGGCGTCATCAGTGACGTCGCGCGTCCCCGCAATGCACCACGCGGATTTACGCCGACGGCGACGGCGAAGGCATCGGCGACGCCGCTCAAGCCGGAAACAGGCGCCTAAGAGCCGCGCTCTAATAAATGCTTTCCGATTCCTTATTTCAAAAGGCTGAGTAACGACCGACATTAACAGCAAGAGTGAAAGAGCATTAGCGACGGAGCAAATATCTGTTACAAAACGAAAAAAACATATGTTCAGATTAGATGGGGGACCGGTCATTCCACACGCAGCTGACGCTACGAGCTAACGGGACCGGGACCATGACGCAGCGTCAAAATCACAAGTCACTCTGTCTTGTCTAGTTTTCGATTGGTTCATGCGATTATACGATCCGTACAGAAGCACGATGAGCACCGTAGGGTGCGGATTGGCGCTGTCTGATCAGTTGCCATCGGCGCGTAGCGCCTGACGCTAAGCCGGAAGGTTTAGGAACGAAAGGCGTGGCTTGCAACGATCGCGATCTTTGTCACGTGATTTTGTTTTTCGGCGCTCTTCTCGGCTAATACGCCTGCTGATTGGCTGCAGGGCGATGTTAAGACGCTTGGACCCGCCAGTCCCTGCGCTCGTTAATTAAGCTATCAATAGATGGCGCGCACATCCTACAGAATGGTTAGAGATCCTAGACGAAATGTTTCCACAACTAGCGACTTTCTTTGAAGTGCCGACTGCGTGACGGTGGAAGCGTTAGGAATCGAATGGCGGCGCGCAGAGCAGAGGACTGAACTGGAATGACGCCATGTTGTTCCACCCAGGAATATGCTTTGTCATTTGTATTGGTTGTCGGTACTTGTCCAAAAAAGTAGCGAGGGACTTAAAAGAGTGGTGTGTTGGCAGCGACATTCCTCTCCAAGGTCCCACGCTTTAATATAGTGTTGTACTTATGTGGCGATTCTCTAAATGTATTTGGAGGTATTAAACGTCACGAGACACGGGACATGTGCGGACGGGCGGACAAACAAATTCTTGGAAAGTCGTAAATCATTCTCTATGATTAAAAAAAAAAAATATATATATATATATATTATCTTGGTAAGTAGACATATACTACAAGATGATCATTGCGTTCCACGAGTACCCGCCATACTACATTTCATTCGAAGTCCAATCGCAACCTCCACGATCCTAGAGGCCAGTAGGCTGCGCATAAAAATGCACCGTAACGGCGCTCTCATCGTTTGATGTCAGCTTCAATAAACCAAACGAGTGTCGTAAACGCGCCGCGATCCTAAGCCTTTTTCTTGTGCGCGATGGGGTTAGCCGGTGATGGCAACCCCTCGAAGACAACGAGCGTCATGACGATACATTTTTGGCAACACGCTTGATTGCCTTCATCGGATCACGGTCGCCCGCGGTCGAACTCAAAGTGAAAAGGAGTGTATGCGGAGCGCAAGTTCGTCTGCCACTTATGCGGAGGTTGTGATGACGTCAGAACGCCGAACTCCTGATTGAGCTCTGATTGAAGGATAGTGGACGAGACCTCGAGGCGGCTAGCATTGAGGTGTACCCACTATCCTTCAATGAGGGATAATCATAACTCGGCGTTATGGCGTCACCATGACCACTGCAAAAGTAGCAGACGAATTTGTACTTCGCATAGTGCTTCAACGTGGAATCATGTGGAAGGTGATTTTACCGATTTGGGAAAAGACCATGAGTGTAATGACTGCTGTGTGGCTAACTTGAGCGGGTTGTGGCATACGCACCGCCGCAATTTCTAAAGGCTCGGCGATTAACCCCGAATCTGGAATTAAGTCAGCAAGGAAACACCGCACTGGCCGCGAAGAAGAGCTGTAGCCGTTAAACGTTTTTACCGGGTTGATATTAATTTTATTGTAGCTTCAGCGATTATTCCAGTGCAGTGTATGGGCATCCTGGATTTTAGTGTCAGTGAAATTTTCAAGAGATGCACTAAACCGTCAGGGATTTGCGCGCATAGGTGGTTCTATTAGAACTGTTTGGTCCGAAAAAGAGCAACATTGGATGTTCTCTCTATGGCTTTGAGAGCTGGGATGATATTACGTTTTTGTACGACCTACTGGATGGGGCAGAGCCATGGAGCACCCGGCCGCTCAGAAAAAGGCGAAAATCATCGCCGAAGGGATACCAATATGTAGGGTTCCGTGTCTTCGGATAATTCCGAAAAAACTCCGCCGGTGAAAGTTTTCTCGATTCGGATTTATCCTATAAACTCCGACCGAATTTCGATGTACCAATGCCAAAAAAGGACGATACTTTACAATTAAGTTTGAAGAGCGCACATGTTAAGTGGTCTTGAGAAAATGTCACCCCAGGTTTTCTTCCCAATCTCGGACCATTGACAAAAAGAATCCTACGGGCTTATCTCGTCAAGTTTCATCAGGATAACAGGTCGTTCGGGTCAGGACAAAAGTCACTGTTCCGGCTTCTTGTTTGACCCATACGATTTCTGCTTCATAGAGAGGGCTCCTTATTTTCGGAGTTAATTTTTCGTCAAATTCGGAGGGTATTTTTCCAAGTTTATTTTTGCCGAAAGTTCGGAGTTTATCGGAGTTTATATTTGTTTGATTCAAATTCTCCGAAATTTGGAGTTTAATTTCAGAGTGTTTCCTATTGAAAATAAATATGTAAATAATAACCGGATGTAAACGTATGCCAGATAAAAAATAAAACGCGCTTGTAACGATTAAAATTTCTTCAGTTGAATTTGACGTTCGTGCCATTGCCATTGGCAATATTAATTTGTCCTACGACAAAAGTCGCACACAAGTGTTGCTTCGATAAACGTCGATACCTTAAAATCAATAAACTCTTGGGGGCAGTCGCTACGAAGCTCGTAGTCATCCCATCCTATTCCATCAATCTAGCCTGCGGCCGCGCGAGGTGGAGTGGTTAAGGATGTAATAGAGAGTTTCAACTGTCCCTTTTCTCCATTTAATACAATCTCTATGGTCCATAGCTTTCACTGTTACAAAGACATACCTTCTCCTTTCTCTAAATCACAAATCGTAAGGCTCAAACTGGAAACGAAAAAGTGGCTTTTGTCGTGACCCAAATCTACAATGACCTGTTGCCCTGAATCAACCTTGACGAGACAAGCGGCAAGACCCCTTTTGACAACGGTCTGAGATATGTCTTTGATCGCTTATTGCTGCTTCCATTGTCCTGGATGTGCGAGGAGGGGGGATGTAGGAATTTGGCTAGATGTGTAACTTGCTTTTCACGGCGGAATCTTTGTTTGGCGGCATTATACAGGTGTTTCACGAAAGGTGGAGAAATTCAATACTGTGAAAATTACGCGTCGCTACAAGAAACCGCTTGTGTCGTTTTGGTTCTGGTCCAGAAGGCCTACTTAGGAAAATTATCAAAGTCCGGGATAATTTGATTGTTAATTATTTTTGCGTAACTAACTCAATATATTGTGTTTAAGGGCATGGTTTAAATTCGAAAACTGCTCAGCATCATTGAAAAACACTAAATCAACAAAATGCAGAACGATAGAAGGCACGCGCAGCATTTTACGACTTTCTGAAAAAACGCAGGAATTGTACGTATTTTTAGGTTTCGGTTTGTAATCGGAGCGCATCTCGGCCCTGACGGCACCGCGTCCCGTGAAGAAATAGTGCAACCAGCCTCTGCTGCGTTGCGCGAGGACAACGCACCAGAGGTTGGGTTGCACTGTTTCTCCCGGAGCGCGGTGCCGTCGGGGCCGAGATGCGCTCCGATAGCAAACCGAAAATTCAAAAACAGGTCGAATTTGTGCGGTTTTTCAGAAAGCCGTAAAATGCTGCGCGTGCCTTCTATCGTTCTAAAATTTGTTGATTTCGTTTTTTCGATGATGCTGAGCAATTTCTAATTGAAACCATGATCTTGAACACAATCTTAAGAAAGTCATTTACTCGAAAATAATTAACAATCTAAGTATCCCGGACTTTAATAATTTTCCAAACCCCTTGCCCAGGACTAAAACGACACAAACTTTCACGTTGCCATGAGTAGTTTTCGCAATATCGAGTGTGCCACTGCACCGTGAAGCTACCGTCTTATATTGTCACGAATGACAGTTGATGAGACGACGAATGACTGAAGAAGACGAAACGTTTGATGGGGCGAACTTATTCCCAAAACAAACACGAAGCAAAAGATTACAGAGCGTCGCGGGCGTCAAAGTTGGCGTAGCAGCAGGTTCCAGCGCAAGAGCGAGGACGGTCTGCGGCTCGCCACGCGGAACCGCAGGCCGTGTTGTGACCCGCAGGCCGTCTCGCCGTTTCGTACACGCGCTGGCTTCTGGAACAATCGGCATAGAAATTTCGACACGTAGAACTTTCGGACGTCGAACAAGCGACATGGTTCTCAAATTTACCAGAAACATTTACAGAAATAGACAAAAAGGTACGTTCGCTTCCACGAATCGAACCTTGCACTTTGCGTGGAGCCAAGCACGATATCCATTCCGCCACGGACGCGCTTGCTCGGAGAAGCGCGTGGCAATATATAGGTAGAATTATGCGCCTAAAATAATTGTCTACATCATTCACAAATGACCGTCTGTCCCTGATCTGAAGCAATTCAATGACGGAGTGCTCAGAAATGGTCGACTTTTACTGCAGTAACTAAGTCGCTCCCCCCCCCAAGCTTGATTAAAAAAAGTTATTTAAAATTTGGAAATTACTTTCTTGGGCAACATCGCCGGTATTAAATTCTCAATTGCCCGCTGAATGCGGTTCTAATTCGCCCCAATATTACCTCAGCTCCTATCACCGTATTTTTTTTGTGTGTGTGAGTGTGTGTTTTTTAGCACCACTGTCTTTTTCGAGAAGTGCATATTGGTTTCTCGAACGCATATTAGTTTCTCGAACTTAGGAAACTTCTCAGACGTTTATTCAGCTCATTGCAAGTAATTAAGATTGCTTGTCAAACAAAACAAAAAAATCCCTCTCACGGGCAAACACACACGCACGCACACACACACACACACACACACACACTACACAAAGGAAAAATAAAAAAAAGCGTTCTTAAGATTATTTGGAAGCTATATCTAATACATAGATATAGTAATTTAGGGGAGTTACCAAGGTGGGGAAGATATGGGAAGCAATAAGTTTACTTTCTCCTGAAATGAAGCGCGTCTCTTCTACTGCTTTCATTACTCAAAAGTGCAAGCGACTGATCTATTGCTTTACTATTTGCCTGATTGGCGACCTAATAGAATTAGTAGATTAACTCAGTGATTGACGAAGTTGGTGGCGTGTTCTGCGTTCGTAGGACTTCGGCCCTATTGGCTGCGAGATGTTTTGGTGGTGCCCTCCTGTGGTTTCCTCTCTTGGCGTCATTCTTTTGCGAACAACAAGTTCGATGGTGTTTGTATTTGGCATGGTCGAAGCTTGAAATCATTGCGCTGTAAAAGCCAACACTGCTAACGTCGTCAAAGTGGAAGTTCTTACATTACCCTTATCTTAGTCGATGAGGAATCCTTTGTTGACGTCAGTCAGGATTCGTCCAAACGTGGCAGGCACACCACAGCAACCCTTTCGATCGCTCACGTCGCCAATAACCTCCTTTATGCTTCAAAGAGTGACAATAGACCCTTTCCGAAATTGCGAAATGATACACAGATTATGCGCAGCCACCATTAGTTGGTCGCATCGCTTCCAGCGTGAAGCCTGTGATCGTTTCCGAGTTCGCGCCGAGCACTCACGTGGCACTCGTGTGCAATGTGTTTCGATCCGAGTACACTCCGAATGCTGTTGAAGGTGTCGTGTCCAATGCGTAATCACAGTGCATGACCGACTAGTGGCGGCCGCTCATAATCTATGCGTAATTTCGTAAATTCGCAAAGTGTCTATTCCCCGACGGAGCCATGGAGCGCCCGGCCGCCGGAAAAAGGCGAAGAGAGGCGCCGAAGAGATACCGATAAGTAGAGTTCCACGTCTTCGGATAATTCCGAAAAAACTCCACCGGTAAAAGCTTCTCGATTCAGATTTATCCTATGAACTTCGACCAGAATTTCGATGTACCAATGCCAAAAAAGACCGATATTTTACAATTAAGTTTGAAGAGCGCACATGTTAAGTGGTCTTAACACCCATCTCGGACCATTGACAAAAAAAGGTATCTTACGGCTTATCTCGTCAAGTTTCATCAGGATAACAGGTCGTTCGAGTCAAGACAAAAGTCACTGTTCCGGTTTCTTGTTTGACCCATACGATCTGTGCTTCATAGATGAAGGAGGGGCTGTGTTTTTTTGTGACAGTGAAAGCTGTGAACCATATAGATTTCACAGAAGGGGGAGAGAAGGTGTGCAGTTGAAGCTTCTACATTTCACCCTTCACCACTCCTCCCAGCAAAGCCACGGGGTAGATTGTTGAATAGCATGAGGGATGAATGCGAGCTCCCTAGCCACTACCTCCAGGAGTTTATTAACTTTAGCGTTTCGATGTTTATTCAGTCAACATTTGTTTCCAACGCAACTTGTATCGTGGGGAAAAATTAGTAGTGCCAATTCAATTCAAGCTTTATTTTCCAGATATACACTGGAGGGACCTCCAGACAAAAAGCTGCTATATAAGCAGCTTGACGGGGTCTGGGGTCCCGTAGTAAATGACAGCAGCAACGTCACAAAAGTATCACAATACAATCTGTAAAGTATGATATAACAAATTAATACAATTTTCACGCCACAACGTCAAACCAACATGCAAATTAAATTTTAAAAAAATCATTTTTTATGGTTTTAAGCAAAGTAAGCACGAAGTTTATTTTTAGGAACAGTAAAAACATTGCTACTATGAAGATGCCATTTATTTAAGAATGTTGGAATGTTGTAGTGAAGTGATTGAAGATTATAGTTTGTACGACTTCGAGGGACCAACCATTTCTCTGGAAAACGTGTATTGATAGTGCTTTCATTTAAAGTTAGTTCGGAAGTGCGATATAAAAAATTCACAAACGTAGAAGATGAGAAGCGGATTGAATGAAGTAGGCGGAACTCATAAAAGTGTTCTACACGAATTACTTTATATTTATGAAATAAGGATTCAGTATGATAGTTATACGGAACATCCGCAATAAAACGCAATATCTTTTTTTGAAGTAATAAAATGCTATTAAGGTTTGTCTTTGTAGTTGTTCCCCATACCAAGTGACAGTAATTCAAATGGGAATTGAATAAGGCGTAGTATATTTTTAGCTTAATGTTTACCGGCAAAAAATTTCGGCACCTAGCAACTGCCCCCACTACTTGAGAGAGTTTTTTCGTTAAATATTCAATGTGGTAATTCCATATCATATGTTCAGAGAAGTACACGCCAAGAGTTTTGTGTTGATGTACTATTTCAATTGACGCGTTTCCAATCACTAGGGAATTTGTAATATTTACTAATTTGTTAACGGGTCTGAATAGAATTGCTTTTGACTTTAATGTGTTAATTTTTAATCCATTGACATCCGACCAAAAGAAAAATTTTTCTAAAACAAAATTTGCCCTTCTTATAAGCTCATCAACATCATTACCGGAAAAAAGAAGACTCGTGTCATCTGCATAAATGATAAATTGAGCTTGATCAGTAATGTTTACTACATCGTTTATATAAGCATTAAATAATAAAGGTCCCAGGATACTGCCCTGTGGTACGCCACAAACAATGTTCAAGAACGGTGAGCGCTGGCCGTCAATAGTCACAGTTTGCTGGCGATTCTCTAGGTATGATTTAAGCAATTCGAATGATATGCCGCGAACCCCATATTTATAAAGCTTTGAAAGTAGCGTTGTATGATTAAGGCAATCAAAAGCTTTACTATAGTCGATAAAAACAGCAAGTGTGAGCAGTCGTTTTTCAATGTTTCCAAGTATAATTTCTTTCTGTAGTAACAATGCCGACTCAGTGGATTTACCTTTTTGAAAGCCAAACTGGACCTCTGTTTGTATGGAATGTTTTACGAAAAAATGTTCAATACGTTTGAATATAATTTTTTCTAGCCCCTTGGAGAAAATAGGAAGAATAGAAATTGGTCTATAATTACTCAACATGTTTTTATCCCCTCCTTTGAAAATAACTGAGATTTTAGCTAGTTTCATATTTTGAGGAAACTTACCAGAAGTTAAAGACAAATTGAATATATATGTTAAGCATGGTGAGATTATATCTATGACAAATTTAATAGGTTTTATCTGTAAATCATCGATATCAGAGCTCTTACTATTTTTTAACCCAATAAAAGTATTATATATTTCTGTTTCATCTGTAGGATTTAGAAACAAACTGTCATTGATTTCGTGGACAAACGATAGAGCACTGTCAATGTGCGGTCTAGTAGTTATATTTACGAAATAGTCGTTAAAAAGTTTAGCCAGAGAGACTCCAGACACAGTTTGGCCATCTACAATTAGGTCACCTATTTGTTTTGAGATTGTCCCGCGGTTCAGAGCTTCATTAACTTTTTTCCACATAATATCAGGTCGCTGTTTGTCAACGTCATTAAACATTTCTCTGTAGTACACAGATTTCGCTTTTCGCAATTCGGCGGTTAACTCGTTCCGAAATTTCTTAAAGATGGCTAGCTTGTTTAAATCCCGTGACCTTAAAAACGCCTTATATAGGCGGTCTTTTTTTGCATCATTTTGATATGAACTGGGGTAACCCAAGGTTTTCTAATTTTCTTTGATACAGTAACAGTCACTTTCGGAAAGTGCAAATCGTAAAGCTTCTTGAATGTTTGAATAAACTGATCGTATGCATTGTTTACATCTAGGTGGGAATAAAGAAAGTCCCAATCTTGGCTTATTACGGCATTACGGAATGCGAGAATATTAGGTTTTGAAATGTTCCGAAATGTTATTGTATTTTTATTTTTATTTACCTGTTTCTTGAAATCGTGGTTATGAAAAGACAGAAATATTGGATTGTGGTCACTGATGTCACAACTTACTGTGCCAGCAACTTTAACGTCTGTGTTAACATTAGTGATAAAAAGGTCGATGGAATTAGAAGTAGATAGGGTTACTCTAGTCGGAGACGTGATGACATTTCTAAATCCGGCGGAGTTTAATGTAGTCGTGAGTAGTAAAGTTTGAACCGAATTTTCAAGTATATTGACGTTAAAGTCACCCCCAGAATTAAATTATACTTATTTACTGACACAAATTCTAAGAATTCCTCAAGAAAGGAAACAAAGTTTTCAAAGTTTGCCGCTGGCGGGCGATATAAAACAGAAAATATATTTTTTCCTTGTCTTATTGTTAATATCTCGTAGTCGCTTGTGATTTTCGAATAACTATCCAGTAACTCCGCATGAATGTTATGTTTGAGGTAAATTGACACACCACCACCACGCTTATTAGTACGATGTAAGAAGTAATGTTCGTAACCATCTAAATGAAGCATATCAGCGTCTTGCTGATACCATGTTTCAGTAAACATAATAATATCAAATGATGCCTGAATTTCATCGAAAAGTGAAAAAAGTTGATCAAATTTATTTTTTATAGACCGTGCATTCAAGTGAAAGACCGTTGTAACAGATGGATGTGTAAGGTGCTTACTGATTTCGCTAGGCAAAACATATTCCACGTAATCCATCATAAAAAGAGAAAGAAAAAAAAGTGAACAAAGTAATAATATGCCACAGAGACACTGATTACGTTAACTAATCTTAACAAGGTCAGCCTCGTTAGCGATGGTGATGACAGGTGCATGTTCAGCTTTACGAGCGAGGATTTTGCCATTCTGCACCCAGACAAATTTCCAATTGCATTGCCGCTTCTTTGCTACCGCCATTCCAAGGATTCGTTTGAGAGTTGCGCAAAGATGTTCGTTCACAAAGATGGGTGCTTGCGAAGGAATGCCTAAGTCTGAGTTGATAAGGCGTTTCTTTTTTGCTTTCCCGAGCACCGCGTCACGTTTCTTTCGGTTCATAAACTGCACAATGATGTTAGTCAGGTAGCTTGTGAACGTTTTCAACGCCAAATCAAGCTTTGTTAATTGATAGAAGTCGTTCTTTTTAGATTCTTAGCAGACATTTACACCTAATATTATTACTCTTTTATAAAAGTTACACTCAAAAATATTAAAGCCCCGAATTTCGGAGACTAGGGAATCCAAGAAAAATAAACTCTGATTAAAAGCTTAATTTTCGGCAAAAAAATAAACTTAGGAAAAACACCCTCCGAATTCGTCGAAGATTCAAGCTCCGAAAGCCACGGAATCCTACCGATGTGGCAGAGCAGAGCAACAATAAGTGCAGCGGTCCCCTCGGTCTGCGCCACGCGGTGGCCGTCCCGGCGTCTCCGCGAAACACATCTGGGTTTGGATGTTTGCGTTACTCCGTGATCTGTAGTCTACAACGCAGGGCGCGAACAGCGCTTGGGGAGAACGTTAGTTACCGAACGCTCAAAAGCTCGAGTGCGCATCTTCAACCGGAAAAAAAAAGAAGAAAAAGTGGAGCGTCTTTGTGTTTTTGGATTTGCACGGCAGCGGCAGTTTTGGCGCTGCCTGAGCGTGGCCCCCCGGCATGCGCCGGTGCTGCTCCCCTGCGCGCTCCCTCTTCCTCGTTCCTACTTTCCTCTTGCAAAGGTCCGATTCTTTCACTACTTCACAGGCTTTGTAGAATAAAGGAGGTTATGCTTCAGTCCAAAGGGAACTTTTCTTTTTCTTCGTATAGCATGTGGTAGGGGTTGCCTTGCTGCATGTGCCCATCCGGGAGGAACAACACGAAGCCAGGGTTTCCATAACGAGAAACTACATTTATTAGAGTAACAGGAATGGGTTGCTAGTATCAACGTAAAGTAAAACATTGCCGGAGCGTTCGAACTGCGCGCCTCGTGACCACGGTCCGTCTTCTCCCTCTCTGTCGGCGTGTGCCTCTTCTGTAGGCTTCTGCGCCTGTCTCCCCGTGCGCCGTTGCGCGCCTCAGATGTTCTCGCAGTTGGGCGGGCGGCGCAGCGGTCTCTGGCCGTGTTGCGAGACTCTCGCTCCCACAAGCAGAGACTTTCGCATTTAGTTAAAAAAGATGACTCTATGTGTCCATAAACCGACCATAGATGACGTCACACAGCCTATGGATTCCTGTTCGAAGCCTACCACTCCGCTTTCACACTAAATGTGAGCGTAGCAGAAGCTATGGAGTAAGCGCTCAGGCTTTCAGCGTCCTTGTAAGCACGTGGGCTGTTACAGTGCAAGCACTTTTCAGGACCACATGCTCGCGCTTGTAACTGAACGGCTGCGTCTGGACTTCAGCTGAGACGAATTTCTTTTTATGGGCTAGGCGGTGCTGCATCCCAACCTCGCGATTAACATTTTACTTGACTTATTTTTATTTTTACTAACATTTGGTGCGCTGCAGAAAGTCGCCAAGCTTTGTGTAAAAAAGAAAGAAACCGTGAAGATTAGATTTGTGGTGATTTATTTTGACCAAACTAAGCTACAACATTTGCTAAAAACAGACAATCATTACTTTTCTATCTTTTTTTTTAGATAGGCAATATAAATGCACACTAAAACTATATCGAATACTATCTTCAGAAAACCATGAGTGCGTGATTTCGAGGGCCTGCACACTTTTGTGTAATGAAATTAATTTTTTATTTACAGCAGTATATACTTTTTTATATTTAAAAGAAAAATATTGGTGAAGTACAATGCAACTGAAGAGAATCCACAGAGTTTCAATCAACAACAACAAATATATTACTTTATAAGAAATAACATAAACAGTACAAGCGAGCTAGACGTGGACTATGATTAGTGAAAAACCTGTGCTAGCGTAACACAGGTGGTGTTGCTCTTTACGGTTTCATCGACTGTCTCGGGCGAGCCGTGTGGCCTGTCCCTCGTCATGGACTCTGACGCAAGCACTCAACCTGGATTCGTCTGCCGCAAAGGAATCTTCTGCTGACTCATCGACGACGCGGTTCTACATAAAGTCCCCAGATATCTGGGAAATTTAGTTCTACATCGTAAACAACCACGCGATGGTGATGCGAGGACACTTGTTTTCCGCCGACGGGCTGCCTACAAAAGGATCATCTTCCAACGCAAGCTACGGAGGCCACGACACAGCCATGCCGATGCACTAACACAGGTCAGTTATTTGAAAAATGCAAAATGCAAACGTTTAACTCACATATTGTTCTTCGAGGTGTCTGTGTCCCATCAACAAAAAGCGCTTACTAACCTTTTTCTTTTTTTCAACCTTTCTGTTTATGTGTTCAATTGTTCGCTTTCGGAATCTCAAGATAGCTGCTTTCTTTTCCTCGACGCGTTGTTGTTGCTTTCTGGGTATGTCGAATTAATCCTTGACCTACTAGTTAGAAAAATTGGGTATAGACCCTTTCTTCAAGGGCGTTGCCATCTTGAAATGTCGTCACTTCCAGTATGGGCGAAAACATTGTTTTGCCGTCGCTACGCCAGTAGAACACACTTAGAATATAAATGTAACCGTCACACATTATCGTTTTGCCTTCCCCTTATTTTTTTTTTTTTTTACTAGTTACAGGTTGAAACGTTTTAATATTTTTTCGTCGTTTCTTACCGGATACGCCTATTAGGTGGTTGGGGACGAGGTACACAGAAGAGGTCTATACTTATAGAAAACCGTGGGTCGACGAATGACAAGTACCAGGAAAACAGGAGGGCGCTTAAGCTTCGCCTTAAAACGAACACTGCAAGGAAAACAGTTTTAAAAAAGTGCCTAAATGAGACCACGTATTCTTTTAATATTTTTTAGGAAAAAAACATTTTTTCCGCAATATTTACGCGTCTAGACGCAATGTGAGGTGGAGATCAAAACCCGCTCTAATCCCCGCCCCACAGTTCAGTGACCTTGCCCGTTACAACTGGACTGGCAGCTGACTCGACCGAAATGGCCAACAAGCGTAGTGTCTCCCTTTCGCTTCATCCGGTGCGTCCAGTCTTGGGGCTCTGCACCGACCTGCCAGTTGTGCGAGCAGACGAGCGGCAGACTCCGGTATCGTCTGCCTATTTCACCGTCGTCTACTCGTCGTCTGGAATGCCGTGAGACGCGGACCCGAAAGCTGCGCCGTCGGCGTCTGTCTTTGCCCCCGTTCGTCTGCTATTCCTCCCCGTCTAAAAACTTCTGCAACTGCTCGAGTAGACGTGACCATGAAAGCGGCGTTCTAGCGTTTCACCATGCACGAGCCACGGTCCAGTACAAGTGTCTGTCAGCGCTCTATCGATATGCAGAAATAAGCGACAGCGAGGAACTAAAAAAATCAACAAAATAAATATCGCAGTCTTGCTAGCTTTACTGTTATTATATATATTTTTTTTTACATGGCATCCGCGAGCAAGGTGGGTGAGCGTCATGGCGCACCATTCAAACGCGACATAAAGAATATTCGCTTTGGTGCACTGCAAAACTATAAAGCTTGCATTCCGAGGCGCCGTGACGGGAACATACCTATAGACAAACTGTGATGCAGTGCCGAACTCCCAATCAGCTCCGACCAAATGGCTCGCAAATTCTTACCTGTGTAGGTATTTTCTCGGTATTGAAACCATGGTTACAATCATGACGCTTTCACAATTCATAGAACAGTGGGGCTGCTTTTGCGCGAACCAACATCTTTACTTAGCATCAACACGCGCAAAGTTAGAAATCAAGCCAGATCGATCGAGAATAGTTGATCTGGGACGCCAATCCCGCTATACAAGAACATGCATCCGCAGAGCGCTTCCGAAAGCGCGTACTTGCGACAGTTGTTTGCTGCAAACTACGTCAATTGAGGAAATCTTACTTTAAACCACTCGCACTCATAAACACTTCGCTCGTTCAACACTCCGCAGTCGGTGGCTGCCTTGTTTGTTAACGTTTCAACCAAAGTCAGAGAAGCAATCTCAGAATCATATTTGAAATAAATAATGACTCAGCTTGATTATTTGCTAGTCGGACATTAAAAAAAAAACATAGTCGAATAAAATACTATTAAGGCGCGGAGATGCATATTACAACCAACCGTTTACACGTCAATCATCTCTTTAGCCAATGAGATATGTAAGCACCTGTGAGCACGGTGTGGGGCTTAGAATGCTGGGACCTCACTTTCTGCACCTACATTGTGTCTAACAGCGTAACTATTGTGCGAAAATTTTTTTCATGTTAAAATTATTTACAAATGTCAATTAAAAGCTTTTTTTTTCCTTGCAGTGTTCCTTTAAGGGTGGAACGCGATAGCTAAATATAGATCTCGCTCGTTTCCAAGCTGTGCAAGCGCATCTGCGTGACCTAGTTGGTGGCGTGTCTGCTACGCAACCGAAGGGTCATGGGTCCGATTTCGCTCCCTCTAAAATTCTTGGGAACTTTTATATTTAAAGAGCAACTGAATTACTTATCGATCAATAACGATTTACCGGTCCCACGGACGCCGACGCCGGTGGCTTTTCAAAAGCCGCCAACACGTTGACGGAAAAACAAAAAACGTTGCACAGCCACGTGACTACCGGCAACACTCTCCTTCCTTTATATTTCTTCTTCCTCCCCAGTCTAGTTTCGGTTACAGTTTCCAGCAGCTCTGGTTTGTTACTTTATTAAAAATATATGTGACGCTGTAGCAAAACATTTGTTGGGTAGTCTTCTGGCACTTATCACTGACACTGACTTATCAAGGGTCTTTGATAAGATAAATCATGACTTACTCTTGTATAGGCTCTCTTTATGCGGCGTTTCGTCATCTCTTTTAAATTTTTTTATAGTTATCTGTCTGATAGAAAAGGTACGATACAAATCTTTTATAGCTTATCAGATGTATCTACTCCGAATTCGAAGTCCCTCCGGTATGGAAATTTGTGGCCGCTACTTTTTTCTATATTCATCAGTGATATATAATTGTGCATACAAAATGCGAAACTGCTCTTATTTGCGGACGATGGTAAGCTTTACCTGAGAATGCAGTCAGAAGATGATTGCGCTCCTTTGCAGGAAGATGTATCTTATCTCAAACTGGTGCTCGTGTAACTTTTTGCTGGACAATCTAGATAAAACACAAGTGTTGTTTATGTGTAGAAAACGCGAAAGAATTTCACATCAATATTTTTATCGGCAATTCTACTATTGAACGTGTGGAACAAGTTCGTGACCGTGGTGTTTATCTTGATAGTAATCTTTCCTTTTCATATCACGTTACACAAATTGCTGCTGCTACCTTTAGAACAATGGGGATAATATCACGTTTGACTCATGACTTTTTCCAATATAATGTGTGTAGTTCGATTGCTTTGTTTCCTAGTATGAGTTAAACTTGAGTTTTGAGCTCAGTCTAGAATTAGTTAACAATAACCCACGCTGCACGGACAGAAACCGTGCAGAAGCAATTTATACGCCTTGTTTACGATAGGTATTTTGATAGGAGATTATGATCATGAATACATCCTTAGAGAACTTCCATTACAGAAGCTGTCCAGAAAAAGAATTGCTCATGATATTATATTTTTACACAAAGTGGTTCACGGCCAAGTAGATAACAATCTTGTGTCGTCTTTAAACTTTCATGTACCGGCCCGTGTCGTTATTACACATCTATTCAAACGAGACTGTCCCCTTTGGCTCGAACGCAAAATTTGTTTAAATAAATTCCTCACTCATGTAGAGATATGTTTAAATTTTGCTGCGTTCAAACTACTTGATATGCATATTTTTCGGCTCCTGACTTGTGAAATGTTTTAATATCGAGACATATGTCGTTTAAACTTGTGTACTCTTTCTTGTGTTTTTTTTAAATATTTTTATGTGCCACCAGACTGTGAGCAATATGTTCTTCTGGGGCATGATACAAATAAAGGTGTATTAATATTATATATTATATTATTATTATTATTATTATTATTATTTATTATTTATTATTATTTATTATTATTATTATTATTATTATTATTATTTAATGGTCGCCTAACTAAAATAAAAAATAAATTTGGGGGTGTCATTGTCCCTTTAAATATTGCCAACAAACTAAAATACTTCTGCGAAGACTTTACTCCCAGGGTTTGCAACCACCGTGGCAAATTGTTGGAGTTCAGCGTGCGCTCTAGGGCAAAAGACGCTAAAGTGAAACTTGTGTATGGCAAGCTTTATGATGACGGAACGCAGTACACGTATTGTCCTGAACCCGATCTTTATTTCCTGGTAGTATCTTAGTTATTGGCGGTGATTTTAATGCCGGGTGTTAATTAGAAATAAGAGATAATTTTTCCGTCTTGTGTCACTCCAGTAGAAGTGCCGCCATTTATTGACGCAATGAATAGCTGTGGCCCCAAATAGTTCTAGGACCTATACACCTTTTCTACGTGGGCGCCGCCATCTTCAATTCTGGAACTTCCGGTATGCGTGAAAACATCGCTTTCTTCTCGCCTCGACAGTAGAACGTGTTAACATTTTAATTGCAACCGTCAGTCGTTCTTGTTATGACCCTTCTATACTTTTTTACTTGTTCGGGGTTGTAATCTCTTGCTTTTTGTTCAGAACGCATACCGGATATGGGGACAACGTGGCTGGGTGCGAGGCTAAACGAAAAAGGTGTATAAGAATAAATTTTTGTTTTGGATCTTGTTTTTACCTCGAATCGTGATGATGTCAGAACAATTCGTATTCTTGATCAAATATGCGATCATAACTTTCAAATGTCCCTTCTAATAGTAAGTAGAAAAATGGCCCCTAAAACTCTTAATGTTTGTAACAAAGTTAACGACACGTCCCTTAACCAGTCTCTTCCGCTGCCTGCTTCAGAATACGAACTGAACTTTAACGAAAAAAGCAGTTAAATCTAGTTGGTATTGCTCAGAGAAAAATGAAAAGCAATTGATATCAGACTTTGTATTCAGATTGTTTTAAGCTCGAATGCTGGTCAACCCTGGTTTACGAATATACCCAGAAAGCTAAACTTAAAAAAAAAAACAAGAAAAAAAAACGTTTTTTTTTAAAGCTAGAGACCAATCTTCGGTCTGATTTTCAAAAATATTTAAATTGTTCAAAAGAATTTAACTGCAGCATTAAGAAAGCAAAATATCAATTTTACAAGCAAGGTCTTCAAAATTTATTAATATCTAATCTTCGTAAATTTTAGAAAATTATCAAGGATGAAGAAAGAATAAAACAATTAAAACTGGGACAATACAACACATCTTTCAGCTAGCAACGACGAGTAAAAATTTTCCACAGCGAGCAGCCAACTATACCCAGGAGGGAAAGGGAGGAGAAGGGGAGAGAAGGGGAGAAAAAAAACGCAGAAGTGCAAGTCATAAAGGGAGGTTTATCTCGGATTTTTGAAATTCAACCTCAGTTTTCGTCAGCAGGAGGGAAGGGTTTGACACCTTGTTGTTTACTGTGGTAATGGCGAATGACTCTATGATCTCCCTGCCAAATCCGCTGTCATGTCCCCCCCCCCAGGATTTTCGTTTCATCAAAGCCCCTCTTTGATGAAAGCGAAGGCCATGCGAACACGAACTGGGGGGGGGGGGGGGGGGGGGGGCATGACAGCAGATTTGGCAGGGAACACTCGCACCTACGCGAAAGCAACATGGGGTTGAGATTTCTAACGCTTATTTTGAAAGAACGCCTCTGCGGCGTCTGCTCCTGCATTTGCAGCTGACTGGTGCTTTTGATAGGCTTCCTGCGAAGAAGCTTTGAACAAACTGTGGCGCCCTTGTTTGGGTAGTACAAGCTCACCTGATTGGGCTTCGCACTGAATGCGGCACCCTCGCTGAGGATGCTTTACTTCTTTGCAGTGCTGAAACATGAAAAAAAAAAGCTTTCGACTTCTGATATTGGCTAGATTCTACGGCGTAAAGCAATCGAAAGTGCAGGACTCATGTCACCACTGCTAAGCTACGCCTCCCTTAACTATGGGTGGTAACGTAAAAAAATCCAACAACGGGACGGTTTTCTTTTTCTTTTTCACTTTGAAACGCGTGAAACGACGCCGTCTCTTGTCTTTTCGCCACGGTGTAAGAAATGCGTCGGAAACCTTTTCAGCGGCGGGCCGCGTCGCCACGAAGCAAACAAGGAGGGGGCCGAACGACAGGTCGCGAAGAAGGGGGGGGGCGTAGTCGAAGTAGAGGCAAAAAGGAAGTGAGGATGTTCTCTACCCAAGTATGAGGTGCCGGGCAATACCCATTTGAGGTCAAAACCAGTGTCGGTGGTAACGCGTCAAAAGTAGCGGCGTTACTGGTAGCGCTTTGCTGTTTTCGGTAACGTAGAAGCGGACTCGTTACTTTTTCAAAACAGTAACGGGTAGCAAGAGAGGACGCCTTGCGTGAGAAGCAGCAGAGGGAATGCCGCTGTTCGCGACTGCATCTCACAGATAGCGCCTCCAACGACCAATGCTTTGTTTTTATAAGTATCGGTTTTCGTTTGGCGGTTTAGTAATATTATAATAAATGTTTATTTATACATCAAGTACAAGTACATGATAGAAGTGGAACGAGTCCTGAGCCCCCTCTCCAATCGGGAACAGCGTCAGTTCACAGAAAAAGTGTATCATTTTACAAACAAACGAAATAAAGAGTACACAGGTCAATAATTCAAGATATAGGACATTCGAATGTGGCAGGTACATTAGCTCTGCTAAACAAACGGTTTACTATCAAAGCAACAAATGCACATTCAAGGCCTCAGATATATAGCACGATTGCGGCACAGCACCGTTGCATCGTTTCTCCACTGCTCCGCTCGGCTGGTACATTTCCAGGTTGCTGTTGGACTTTTGTTAGACCCAGGTTGGGCTCGCTAAATTGTGTATTTGTGTAATGCCTTTGCTTACCCTGAATAAAGAGGTATTTGCTGCTTCACCAGCTGGCTCCGCATTTTTGTTGTTGTGTGCGACACCGGACGGCATAAGACGAAGGTAACAAAGGAGTAATATCTGGGGAGAAAAGAGGGCGCATACAAAGAATCTTCTTTGCATGGGGATTGAGAGACACGGGAGAGCAACCGCGACAAAAGTGGCCAGGCGCCGTGACGAGAGTATTTGGCAGCCCTGAAAAGTATTTTGTCAGGGTATTAAATTGAATAAGCATTAACGGGAATGTGTAAGTTAATTCCGTAGACTGTTGTAACATCAGTTCTAGGCAAGGCCCTACGGCTCTACTTCAGTGGAAACAAGTGCTTCAACGTGGCCTCCTAGGCGCCAAGTTCAGAGGCCAAGCCTTGTTCTCGTATTCTCCGAATGCCGCAGCTCGCATCTCGTCGGTGATTAGAGCAAACGCCGCCTCGATGCGCCGCTTTAAAGCGTCGAGTGTGGGGATGCGGCCCCTGTAACCCTAAGACTTCAGAAACCCCCAATCGAAAAAGTCGCATATTCGGAGGTATGGCGATCGGGGGCAGCCACGGCATGTTGGCGATCCCCGGCCCATTCAGCGTCCTGGGAAGATGGTGTCAAGCCAGTGCGTTATACTTGTCGCCCACTGGGTGACGCCCCGTCTTGCATATAAAATGCGCACGTCCCGGCCAAGCAGGTGCAGTGGCCAAACTCGGCGAAACTCACCGCTGCATCAACTGAAGGTAGGTGTCCCCTGACACGTTGCCGCCGAAGAAAAAGGGGCAAGGACGCTCTTTCAAGATTCTGCACCAGACTGTTACTTTCGGCGACTGCGAAGTTCGCTTGAGCGTCCTATGAGGATTCGTGGAACTCCGATAGCGGAGCTTCCACGCAGTTGACCTGCTCATCCAGGTAAAACGTCGCCTCATAACTAAACAGCAAAACTGTAGATGTGATGGATCTTGTGCACTCCTGAGGAGCTTGTTCCGAAAAGTCGAGTCGCTTCTCGTAGTCAGCGGGCAACAACTCATGAATCATTCCAAGCTTGTACGAGCGAATCTCGCGGATAGCTTCTGCGCACGGTGCGCTTGGATACACCGAACAAACGTGCGGCTCTTTGCCAAGATAAATGGGGATCTGCCTTGAAGACACCGACGATGGCGAAGCGGAGCTCTTCCTTTTGAGGAGGAACGTGGAAGATGTGCATTTTGTTCTTGACGCTACCTTTCTTCTGCAGAGCGCCTGGCCCACGTCCAGATCACAAACTTGAAGGGCGGTAAGCCGAACTCCAAGAAGAACTTGCGCTTGACATTTATAAAGCTCTCCAGTTCGGGGTACCACACTAAGATCTGACTCTGTTGTTTGCGAATTAACTGCTGTATAAGGAACGAAAAGTTTGTAGTAAAATCAAACTGAACCTAAACAAACAATGCAATGCGCGTATAGACGACTGTCGGCATCCGTGAAGTCAGAAGCAGACGACGCCTTCTTCGGTATTTATCGGGACGCCTTTTGTAAAAAAAGAAAAAAAGAACGAGTGATTCCAGTTTTAGATTCTTTATTTAGTTTTGTTTACTTCTATTAAGAACCAACAAAATTTCAGAAAAGGATACGATACTTTATTCAGGCATTGTAACTTTGTACAGCGTGATGCCTCAAGGGCAAGTGGCGCCCTCTATGAGATGCGGTCGCACGACACCGGCATTCCGTCTGATGCTTTCTCACGGAAGGCGTCCTCTCATAGACGAAAACAGTTTCTAACTTCTAACTATTTATTCCGGTAATGGTAAGTCTTGAAACTCTGGCATCTTGTCCGAATGGCTGGGGCTGCGTACTGACGGGATTTTTGAGCTCACCGCGATGTATAGTTTATTTTTGCGGGTGCGAAAAACAGGGTTCGGTTTTCTCGCGGACTCCCTGTATAGAGGTGTGGCCACAGCGCGTGACGCAGCTGCCAGATAAAAGTCCTCTCCTCGCCTTGGCTGCTCTACGGCGTGTTTTTGTCACCGCGTCAGGAGCCCATTTGCGATTTTAGCACGAATCACGAACCAGGGTGAAGAGCAAGCATCAATCCTGTTTCAAACTCGCCAAATATGGAGCGATTTTTTAAATGGATCGACAGGCTTATGATGAAAGAGCGAGTGAGCCGTGCGGTGATGTGTTATCGAGATGGCACTCCGCTTCAAGAATGGCAGAACACCACACTGGAAGACGACCTTCCTCGCCCTGTTTTCGTCTTCCAATGATGTTCTCCCATTCTTGAAGCGCAGGTGCTACTCTCCAAGCACTTCTCACGACTCGCTGCTTTTCCTCTCCTTTCCCGCCCTGTTCTCTGGCGCTTTTATTTTGACGGAGCAGCCGCTCATACGCGATCGCACGGCAAAGCGCCTTCTAACTTCCTTGCCGTACATTCGTTTATCACTGGATTTCGCCTTTTTCTTTTTCTGATTGACAGAACTGCTGATGCTATTTGGGTAAACTAATGCCGGCGAATAAGTGATAAACGGAGTCGACCCGCTACGGATTTTGTCTGCTGTGTCGCCTGTCGAATTGTACCGTATACACAGCTTGAGCTCCCTTTCCGCCGATGTGCGAAACCTGATTTTAAGCGTTCTGCTGTTTATTATTTTAAAAGCGTAGTGTTAAGGAGCTCGTGCGTCGCAGAAAATCCAGCGTCAGTGGCGTGATGGAAAAATCTTAATTGGTCGATAAGGTAATGACGTCACAGCAACAAGACCTAGTGAGGGAATTAAAACAAAAACACAACACGTAGATTAAAAAGTTAATAAAAAAAACATGACATGTTATGCGAATTATAGTTCCCTGCATGTCAGTAATGATCTTACTTCTTTAATATGTAATTCATTCCTCTTTAAGAAAAAAAAATTAATAATTTTAGGCGGGATTCGAACCCACGACCCTTCGGTTGCGAGGAGACACGCTACTGCCTATGCCATGTCCTCTGAACTTCCTGCTTACTGGCAGGAAAAGTACGGAAGCGAATGAGTAGTCGATGCGAAAGGGGGCTCCAATAACGCTATCGCGTTCAACTCTCAAAAGCGAAGCTTCAGCGACCTCCGAATGTTTTTTACTGGGACCCGATGGTTTCATAGCTTCTCTGGTGGTTTCCGGTCCAATTGATTAAACTAAAACGATGGGTCGAACCACCGCACGTCGCCAGAAATATTTCAGATAAGGGAATGTGTTTTTCCTTATCTATTTTAACGATCTTCCAAATACTGTGTCATCTGTCATACTACTCTGTGCTGACGACTATGTGCTGTACAGAAACATGAACAATCCAAAGGACCATGGTATTCTCCCCAATGATATTAATAGGGTTTTTTAGTGGTGTCCACATATGGCGAATGCCACTTAATTTTTCTAAATGCAATCTTCTTTCGTTCACCAGAAAGCGTTCAATTTCGTTTTTCATATATTTATTAAATAATGTTTCCCTGCCCTCTGGTCCTCCTTGCGAGTACCTCAGTGTCCATCTCACCTCTAACCTCTCCCGTGTCGCTCATATTAACACTGCTTCCGCCGACTTATTACGTACTCCTGGTTATCTAAAGCGAAAATTAAAGGCAGCACCTACACGTCTACGTCACCTAGCTTACAATATTTATGTTCGCCCTAAACTTGAGTACGCTTCGCCCAACTACAATCTATCCCAGGCCGTGCCGAACGGTACATATCATCGTCTTATTCTCGATTCGTTATGTTACCGTCTCTCTCATTAAAGAGCATAACTCTCTCCCCCCTTTGAAACTCGCCGTCTAATCTCTCTACATTGTCTACTTCATCGGTTGAATTTTAATTCCAGTCAATCAGGCTCATTACTTTTAGAAATTTCCAAATATAATATCTCATCGTCAAAATAACAGCAAAATGTTCAAGCGTATCTTTGGTTCCACAACCGCATTGAATAACTCGTCACTTGCTAAGGCAATCAAGAACTGGGACGGTCTTCCCGACGCCGTTGTCAACATATCTGGGCCGGCTTGCTAGAATAGCGTCTCGAGTGAGACATGGGGAAAGAAAGAACTGCAAAGGCTGGTGCGCTCGAGCGTCATGAAACGCTGCTTGAGTCCTGCTCAGCTCGTGCGCTAGCTTTGGCAGTTCTTCCTTCCCCCAGTCTCTGCTGAGACGCTGTTTCTAGCAGGTCGGCCCTAACGTTTTGTGATAAAATGTTTCGTAGCGCCCTTTCCAGTTATTTTTTCCACCATGATCGCACTACATCCTGAATTTCGCTGTTTTGTTGTTCTGATGCCTTTTATACTCAGTCATTTTCTCGTCAAAGTGCATATTGTTATTTTCATTATAGTCGATTCGTAATAATTTATTTTGAATCATGACTTTATCAGTTCTTGTCGCGAATGCCAGCAAAGCGTTATTCGCACATCCGTTTTCTTCAATCTTCATTTTTTTTTCATTTCACATTTGCTTTTTTACTTTTGTTATAAGTTTCTTTTTTCCGTCGATGTGTTTTCTTTTCTTACTTGGTTTTTATTGTTTTGTACTTGCATTTTTGCGTTCCGATTGATGTTTATGTTGAATGAACACCCCGCCCCCTTTCCTCAATAATGGCCTTAAGTGGGCTTTTGATGTATCAAGAATAAATAAATAAATATGAACAAGATGGGCAAGTCGTGAAAGTGGCACTCCGCCAATATCCATTAACTTTTTTAATTGAAAAAACTTAACTATTTTTTTTTAAATTAAGCATAACATGATAACGGTTTTAAGCGGAACACAGTTTCTTTTAACCCTAGTCGAGCTGCGTCGCTCCACTGTAGCTCAGGGTGAAAAGGAGGTGTTTGAAATGCCGACAGGTTACCCTGTCGCAGTTCCTAGCGACGCGAGACTGCAAGCCTGTCGCTATAGCCCTACAAGAAACAGGCAACGTACCCTCGCTCTCAGGTTACGTAGCCTTCTGCCAGGAAACAGAAGACGAAGACGAGGAGCCAAGAGTCGCCACACTGGTAGCCAAACACGTTCCCGTAATAGAACACAAACTCGCTGCGCCCATACCTCACGTCTTTCTCGAACTCTTGGCCAGGGATCGAGGAAAGTGCAGTCTCTTCCTCTTAAACGTCTATAGCTCGCCGAAAAGAACGCAAGACGTGTTCGATGAACTTTTTCGGAACGCACTCCGCATCACTTGCCCGAGAAGGAATAACCTACTCATAGTGGGAGACTTTAACGCGCCGCACGGGGTTCTCGGCTACCCACGAGACACCCCAAAGGGTAGGAAGCTGATGGTCGTCATAGAAAACCTCGGACTAACACTCCTCAACGAACCGGGGCAGCCCACACGCTTGGGCAACAGCGTCTGCCGGGATACCTGCCCGGATATCTCTCTAGTCAAAGCGCGCGGAAACTGTACTTGGGCCAATCTCGAGGAAAATTTGGGCTCTGACCACCACATTCTGGAAATTGCAGTTCCCAACCACCTAGGAAAAAAACGAGGCAAACCGCAGACACTCACAAACTGGGACTCTTTCCGGCAGCTACGCATTGCAAAGGCGGAAGGGATCCCCATCACGCAGGACAACGGAGCTTTAGAACGCTGGGTAGAACAGGTTCAGGCGGACGTGAAAAAGGCCTCAAAAACGGTGCTCACCACCGATCAAGCTCCCGAGATAGATCCGCACCTCCTCCACCTGTGGGATGCCCGTCACGGCCTCACCAAGAGGTGGAAGAAACAGAAACACAACCGGACACTCAGGAAGCGCATTGCCGCACTTACGCAGGAAGCCGAACAATACGCTGAAGATCTCACTCAAGCTAACTGGCACAGGATGTGCGATCAACTCCAGGGCACGCTAGGTACGAAAAAGACATGGAGCATACTCCGCAACCTGTTGGATCCGACAAAGGCCAAAACGGAGACCAATAAGGCCCTAGCTAAGCTTCTCCACACACTAAGTGGAGAGGAAAGAAGTCGTCTCTGGGAAACTTTGATTGAACGATACATCGCGGCAGGGCCCAGACCAAACTATCACCAGTACCCGGAATGCGAAGACGAGAAAGACGAACATCCCTTAGACGCAGACATCACGGAGCAAGAAGTTCGTAATGCGCTACTACACATTAGCCGTAGCACAGCCCCCGGAAAGGACGGAATCACGTATAGGATCCTAAAAAACCTAGACGACGACTCGATTTCGGCCTTAACAGAATACTTTAATCGCATCTGGAGCACGGGCGAGCTTCCTCGGGCTTGGAAAAGAGCGGACATTACGCTGATACCCAAGCCAGGCAAGCCGCTCTCGCTCCAGAACTTGCGACCCATATCACTCACATCGTGCATAGGCAAACTGATGGAGCACGTAGTGCTCCGGAGACTTCAACCGCACTTGGAATCGACGAGTTTCTTTGCAAACTCGATGTACGGATTCAGACCCAATCTTTCCACGCAAGACGTTCTTTTGCAACTCAAGAAGGACGTCCTCGATCACCCGAGCAGAGCCCAAACTAGAGCCGTACTCGCACTAGACCTAAAGGGAGCGTTCGATAACGTGTCTCATGACGCGATACTAGAAGGTCTCGCCCGGTCTCGATGCGGAAAACGAACGTACGATTACGTGCGTTCGTTCCTCAGCGACCGAGTAGCCACCTTAGGTATCGGGGACCTGCGCTCCGGCCTCATCCAACTCACGGGAAGAGGTACACCTCAGGGGTCGGTGCTTTCTCCAACACTATTTAACGTTGCAATGGCGGGATTACCGGCCCTGCTAGATGCTATCCCGGGCATCAGGCACGCGTTGTACGCGGATGACATCACGGTCTGGGCCGACAGAGGCTCGGACGGCGAAATTCAGGACGCGTTACAGGCGGCGGCTGAAGCTACTCAGGCGTACGCTAAAAAAATCTGGCTCTCATACGCGACAGACAAATCCGAACTTCTCCTCATCCGGGGGCCAACCCGAAATAAGATACTCCAGGACATTACCGTCGAAATAGATGGCAGAGCCGTACCCAAGACGGACAGACTAAGAATTTTGGGACTATACCTAGAAAAAGACGCGAAAGCCACATTCACCGTCCAGATGATCCGAAAACAGAGCCAACAGACGGCTCACCTCATCCGAAGAGTCACCAACCGAAGAAGGGGACTCAAGGAAGGAGACTCTATCCGAATTGTGCAGGCTCTGATAGTCAGCCGGGTAACTTATCACATTCCCTACCACAACTTGCGTCGGAGGGAGATCGATTCGCTGAACGCTACACTGCGCATTGCGGTGAAGACGGCAATCGGCCTCCCTCAACACACTTCAACAGAAAGACTCTATAAACTAGGACTACATAATACAGTAGAGGAGCTCGTCGAGGCACAAGAGATTGGGCAGAGGACTCGGCTCGGCCGCACGCGGACGGGGCGAGCACTGCTCAGGCGACTGGGATACGACGGGCACTCAACACGAAAGGAAGAGGAATCGGAGCGGAAACCGGCTCATCCGACGATAGCCGCGAAGATTCGAACAATGCCGATTCCCAGAAACATGCACCCAATAGTACACGCAGGAAGGAGACTGGCCCGAGTCAGGTACCTTCGCAGACGCTATCAGGAAGACCCGGACGTGCTCTATGCGGACGCGGCCTCGTACTCTACTCCCATCTCGGGCAGGTGCATCGCGGTGTGCGGCCCGAACGGTGAGAGGCGAGCAGCTGCCTCTTTGCTCGGATCACCGTCCGTCGCCGAAGCGGAGGAGGCGGCAATAGCCTTAGCTATAACAAGCACCCAACACACAAGGAGATACGATCCAAACGAAACGGTTACCATACTCACCGACTCTCAGGCTGCTTGCAGGGCCTGGGCAGGAGGACTCCTTTCTAAATGGAGTAGAAGAATCCTAGCCCAGCTAACCCACGAAGAACTCCCTTTGATTCGCATACTCTGGACACCCGGCCACACTCTTCTTCAGGGTAATGAGAGTGCAAACTCTCTCGCTCGAGGACTGACCTTCCGAGCAGCCCGGCATGGGGAAGAGGAGTTGGTCGAGAGCAACTCGACTAGACCCGTCTGCAACCATCAACAGTCAGACGACGAAACCGAAGAACGCCCCACACAAAGTCCGCCACTCGAAACCTTTAATCAGGTTACCGAATATTACCGATCTGGGCGAAGGACATATCCACCTCCACACAAAGACTTAAACAGACGTGAGGCAACCGAATGGAGGCGCATACAAACACAGACTTTTCCAAATCTACACCACCTTCACCTCTTCTTTCCTGGCAGCTATCGAGGCACATGCCCGGGCTGCAATTCCCCGACCCCCACACTCTATCACTGTACATGGGCCTGTCCGACTCCACTCGGAGAAGGGATTCGACCCATACCAAATCCTTCCACATCCTCCTGGGAGACTGCCCTACTCGGCTCGGGCCCTGAGCAACAGCGAGAGCTGATCGCTCGGGCCAGAAAAATAGCGGTAGCCTGCGGGGCCCTGGACGTGGGGACCTGAACCTAGGGGGGAAACCCCACAAATCAGAAACAATTAAAAGTTTTTACCACCACCACCACCTAGCAGGCTACTCGACACTGGTGGAAAGGGGATAGGGAAAAGAAGAGTGATATGATGAATTATATTCGGAAGGTGATAGAGGTGATGAGTTGGTCAATGAGGAAGGACGATTATATTTTGGTCAACGAGGAAGGGAAATGATGAGATTGTTATGTCCGGCATAACATGTCAAACGAAGAAGACGCGCCTCGTCTTCATCTGCCATAATCAGATAGTGTGCGTGCCAGCGCACGCGGACATTTGGTCACGCCGCCATCAAGATCGGCAGTTGTGAGCGACCAGAGTAAAGCTACTCGTTGTGTTTTGAGTAATAGGGCTCCTGATTACTTCGCACTTAACATTGGCGACGAAGGTGGACCAGAACCGCACATGGGAAGACTTGCATTGCTTGAACGATGTCAGCGCTACAGGGCAAGGTCGAAGAGTTTGATGGTACAGCGTGGTGGTCGGCCTGTGTGGAGCGCTTGGACTTCTACTTCCAGGCGAACGATGTGCAACACGGCGGAAAGAAGAGGGCGCTGCTGCTGAGTTTATGCGGCGCAGAGACTTACAACACGGTTCGAGCGCTAGTTGCACCTCACAACCCAGGGGAAGTTTCTTTGAACGACATCATGCCCTTGCTAGGGGACCATTACAATCCAAGACAATCCAAACTCTTCTGTCGAAGCAAATTGCAGAGGCGTAATCAACGTCCAGGGGAGTCTATTGCTTTCTACGTGGCAGCACTTAGAAATTGGCAACTGACAGTAAATTCGGCGTGTTGACGACAGGTACGTCGCCAACGACGACAGCGGGTTCGTCGAGGGCCGGCGGCACAGTGTCAGCGGGGTCGTCGAGCTCCAGAGGCACAGTATCAGTGGCTACAACGGGGTCGTCGAGCTCCAGCGGCACAGTGTCAGTGGGGTCAACTAGCTCCGGAGGCCTTTTGGCTTCCAATCCAACGATGCTGCCGCTATGTGATGCTTCGTGACCGCTTCGTCTGCGGAGTTCAAGATGGGCGTATTCAACAACGTCTCTTTGCAGAACAAAAGCTCACATTCAAGCAAGCTTACGATATTGCCATCAGACTTGAGAGTGCCGTGCAACAACAGCAGGAGCTGAAACTCCCCAAAATAGATCTCAACAAAATGTGTAGAACTACGAACCGGGCAGCCACCACCTCCACAGGTCAGCCGCAGATGCCGTGTTGCCGCTGCAATGAGCAACACAGCGCAGAAACTTGTCGATTTCACAAAACATCGTGCCGATTTTGCAGAAAGACGGGTCACATTGAGAAGGCTTGCCGAATCAAGGCTCGATCCGGAGCTGGACAACGCTCGACCAACCTGGTGAACGATGACCAAAATGAAACTGATCAGTCAGTGAGTGATTTTGACATTCAGGAACTGAATGCTGTTCGCCAGCGTCGTGAATCCCACGTACCTCATAACGCTTAGAGTAGAAGGAAGAGCACTATAATTTGAAGTTGACTCTGGTGCAGCCTTCACGGTCATCAGTCAAGACGCCTACAGTCGAACATAGCCAAACAAGCCACCTCCGTTACAGAAAGGGGATATGACGCTGCAGACGTGGACTGGTGAAGGACTCCGAGTTGTCGGTTCAGCGCAAGTGCTGCGTAAAGCATAAGTCTAAGGACTATATTCTACCACTTCTAGTCACAACCGGTACAGGATGCAACCTGATGAGACGCAACTGGTTCTCAGCACTTGGGATTCGACTCATTGGTATTCACTACATTGAGCAAGGGTGTACTATCACAACGGTGCTCAGCGTGCACAGTGATGTTTTCAAGTTTGAGATCACAGGATACATCGGCCCACCGGTACACTTGGAGATTAAAGAAACAGCAACCCCCAAGTTTCTTACGGCCCGGCAAGTACCATTTGCAACCAGCAAATGGCAATGGCGGCAGTACCATTCGCATTTACGACCAGTTGTTGCATGCGAATTGCTAGCATTGCAGAAGCAAGGCATTATAGAGCCGGTTCAACATTTAGCGTGGGCAACGCCTCGTCGTGGTTGTCAGGAAGAAAGATGGATCCGTGAGACTCTGCGGGGATCACCGCAGTACTGTGAACGACGCGGCAAAGCCGGCATCCTACCTGCTCCAGACGCCGACCTTGCACACCAAGATGCTGATGGGCGGAGGCCCCGATCGCTTTTGTATCTACTAAGCTAGGCAGTGCCGAGCGGAACTATCCTCAACTTGATCGTGAAGGCCTCGCCATCGTGTACGGAGTTCACCACTTCCATCAATACATGGCTGGGAGGTCCGTGACCATATTCAGAGACCATAAACCTTTGCTAGGTATCATCGGCTCCAACAAGCCTGTTCCACAAGTATTATCACCGAGGATGACTAGATGGTGCGTGAAGCTAGCAGCCTACCACTACGACCTGAAGTGCAGGCCAAGAAATCGTCACCAAAACGCAGACGCTCTCAGTCGGCTTCCGTTACCACACACAAAAGACGAACTGAATCCACCTGATGACATCTTAATGTTTGAAGGTTTGTCACGGCCTCCACTGTCAGCGCAACAGGTAGCAGAATCGACAGCGAAGGACACTGTGCTGGTTGAAGTGTTACTAGCAGTTCAGAAGGGCACTCTTCATGGGCTCAAATCACCCGAGTTCGCACCTTACACAAAAAAGTCGGCAGAACTGTCGACACACCGAAACTGTATGACATGGGGTGCACGCATTGTGATCCCCATTCGGCTGAGGACGGACGCGTTGACATTGATTCATGCGGGGCACCTTGGAATTGTCGGAGTGAAGACATGCGCACGGAGTTACCTCTGGTGGCCCGGTATCAACGGGGACATAGAGTCATTCGTCGCAGAATGCAGTGCCTGCCAGACCCACCGTAAGACACCACCAAAGGAGCCCATGCCAGTCTGGCACAGACACTCCCAGCCTTGGAATACTATTCACGTGGACTTTCCCGGCCCTGTTGAAGGCCAAAGTTTTCCTGGTGGTCGTGGACGCCTACACTAAATGGGTGGAAGTCTGGGTGATGCGCAACATGACGTCGGCTGCCGTCATTAGAGAATTTCGGGCTATCATCGCAACTTTTGGCGTTCCCGGAAGGTGGTTTCAGGCAAAGGCACAGCGTTTGTGTCCGAAGTCATCGAGACTTTCTACCGCAATAACGGTGCAATATCCATCACAAGCGCGCCATACCATCCAGCAGCTAACCGCCTGGCTGAACGCATAGTTCAAGAGCTGAAAATGGCACTAGCTAAAAAAGGAATAGATATGGATATGGATATGGTGGCTTAACCCTTTGTATCGGGCGATCACAGTTTTAACAAAACTAAATCTAGCCAAAAAAAAAAAACTAAGTTTGATTGCCATTGCATCTTCACCCTCCTCACAGTTTTCCCCCACCAGTCCTCCAATCTTCGCTTTGTGATTTCAACCACCCCGAGGACGCCGACATCTTCCCGCTGGCCGCGCTGGCCACCATGGTCTCGACTTCCCACTTCATCGATGCACGTCGTCTGCGTCGTCTGCTCCTGCCCTGTCGATGGTGTCGGTCCCAACCTCTTCAGCCCCAGTGCAACCGCATAATCCACCAGATCTGGTGGCATTGGCGGCCTCAGCTCTCGGCACTCCATTATGACATGTTCGGCTGTCTCCTCCTGCTGGCCGCATAGCTGGCATGTACCGTCCATCCCCGGCGTGTACTTGGACCTCAGGTGGCGTGTCCTCAACACTCCACTTCGTGCCTCGCACAGCAGCCCACTGCCCCTCGAGTTGTCGACGAATTCCTCGCGCACAATGCTCTTCTTCTCCGCACCGTAGACGGCGAGGGACGGCCGCGCGCCTACCGCGGCGACCCATCTGGTCGTTTCTGTCTCCTTCACGCGTTCCCGAACCCGTTTCGCCGTCCCCGGAGATTCGACCTCGTACAGCAGCACCCGTGGCACGTCATATCGCTCCGTGAGCTTGTTCACTCTCTTTACCCACCGGGTGTTGATGCTTCGAAGGTGGATGTACTTGAACACCTGGCGAGCCCATCGTTGTTCTGGCAAAGTGCAAAGACGCCGCTCGAAAATCAGTTTGCTGCTGGCCTCACGGGCTTCAAAGCAGGACCAGCCCATGTCGCCCTGGACGTACTCACTGGTGGTGTTTCGGTGTGTTCCCAGCGCCAGGCGACCCACCTCTCGCTGCCTCACTTCCAGATGTTCTCGTGTACGTGCCGACAGGCACAGTACGGCATTGGCGAAGGTCAGACCCGGCACCGCCACCATTTTCCAGAGTGCCCGCACCGTCTCGTACCGGCTGAAACTCCACATTCCCCTGCATCCCAGGTAGCCCTTGCGTTTGTTCGCCGTGGTCCGCAGCTCGGCTTCATGTTGTTCGAGGTACTTTTGTCCCGACTGCAGCGTCAGCACTCCCAGGTACTTATATTCGGTCCTCCACTCTATCTCTTGGCCCTGAATGTTCACCCTCTGCGACAGCTGCGTAGGGGCATCCTCTGTTTCCTGGGTTTCCCGTTGCTCCACCCCTGCCCCAAGGACTCCAGACTTGCTGGGGTTGAACGTTAGCCCCAGGGTGGTTCCCTCTTCTCCACAGGTGTCCAGTAATTTCTGAAGCTCCTCCAAGGACCCCGCCATAAGCACCACGTCATCCGCATAAATCAAGGCAGGGATCCTCTGATCTACTTGCCTCCCCTCTTCACCATAGCACATCCTGAAACCCAAGCGACTGTCCTCCAGTGCTCTCTCCAGTCTTGCAATGTACAACATGAACAGAAGTGGTGAAAGCGGGCACCCCTGTCTCAGTCCCCTTGTGGCCTTTATGGGCTCGGTGAATTCTGCCCCCCACTGAACCACAACACTGTTGTCTCTGTATATCTGTTGGAGTAGGTCCCTCCATTCCACAGGCATTCCCAACTCCTCCAATACCGTCCAAAGCAGCGAATGGTTCACAGAGTCGTACGCCTTGGAAATGTCCAAGAAGCCGAGGTATAGTGGCCTCTGCTCATGGTTGGCGATCTCCATGGCCTGTGTGATTACGAACAAGTTGTCCTCCAGCCTCCTTCCCTTGCGGAATCCATTTTGGAGTTCCCCGAGTATGCCCTCGTGCTCAGCCCAGCTCTGTAGGCGTTCCTTCAGTACATGCATGAAAATCCGGTAGAGTACCGAGGTCACTGTTATCGGACGGTGATTTTTCAGGATGAGCTTGTCTCCTTTCCCCTTGTACAGCATCCTGACCCGGGATCTCCTCCAGTCCTCCGGTATGTCGCCCGTTTCCATCACACAGGAGAGCCCCTCTCGGAGCCGTTCCCTGGACTTTCCTCCCATTTTCTTCAGAAGGCCTGCTGGAATGTCATCTAGACCTGTTGCCGTGTGACCATCCATGCGTTGCATGGCCCTGTTCAACTCGCCCTGGGATATAGCTCGGCGCTGTTGGGTACCTCTCGTGCTGTCCCTCAGGGGGTCACTCTGTCTTACTGCATCTGGTTCTTCGAAGCTCTCCGCCATTGCTAGAGCAATGTGCCTGATACATTCCTGTCCAGTCAGGACTACTCCGCTTGTGGCATCCCTTATTGTTGTCGGGTTAGGCTCTGCCCATCTCTCTTCACCCCTGACATGTTGCCAGAACTTTCTTGGGGCATCTCTGCCACTGCTTCGCAATTCCTCAAGCAGTTGTCGGTCCACCTTCTTCATCTTTCTTTGCACCACAGTCGAGAACTCAATCTCTTTTTCCTGGTATTCTTCCCATGCTTTGAGAATATCCTCTTTCTGCGCCCTCATTTTGACTGCTTCACCGTGCTTCTTGCATGCTGCTCTCCTCCGGTTTCTTGCCTCTCCCACCTCTGTGTCCCACCATCTCTTTCTCCTTCGTCTCCGTTTCCGGTGTCCACTCCTTATTCCCTTGACCTTTGTAATCCACTTGCACATCCAATTCACAACGTCTGTGTACTGTCGGATGGGTTCATCCTCCGCCTCCTTTTCCAGCTCCTCCACCACTCTCTCCATTTCCCTACTGGTCAGCCCCTTAGGTGTCCTTGGCATCGGCGACTGTCTTATTTTGTTTGCCCCAAACTCCAATGTCAGTCGGCGGTGATCACTTCCAAGACTCGCTGCGCCAGTCTCGTCTATTGTCATCTCTGTTAGGCTTTCATATAATGCTGGGGACATGAGACAGTAGTCTATGCATGAGGAACGTTCCCGAACTGCCCATGTGATCTTCCCTTTACATTTGTCTGTTCCGTTCACCATCACTAGTCCCATTTTTTCCATCCAACATAGGAGTTCCCGACCGGTCTTATCTGTCCTCTCATCCAGTTCTTCTATATGCGCATTAAAGTCTCCAAGTATGATGGTGGAGTAGGTGTTCAGTTCTTCCACGTCCTTCTGTAGACAGGTCAGTTGTGCCTTGTTTGCCTCCTCGGATTTGTTTCCAGTCCAGAGGTACACTATTCTGACCGCCACCTTCTTCTTCCCTATCTTCCCTGTCATCCACAGGTGCTCCACACAGCTTTCCCTTTGCCTTTCCCATTCGCCTGCAGTCGTCCCCAGAAAGCCCACACCTCCCCTTTTCGCTCCCCACCTCTTCTGTTCTGGCCCTGCCAAGTGAATTTCTCATGTGCCGGTGGTACCTCCGAATTCCTCAGGTGGGTTTCCACCAGTCCCACCGCCACAAGACTCTCCTCTTGCATTGAAGCGTATAGCTCCTCCCATTTCGCTGCCTTTCTCCCCCTTGCATGTTCAGGAAAGCCAGAGTTTGTCGCCTTCTCTTCTGTCCCCTGCGTGTTCTCTTTCTTGCCTTTTTTGGCTGCACCCTCACCCCTACCGTTTCCTTTGGTTGTGGATTTTCCACCCCGCCCCGGCCATCCAACTGTCCGCATCTGTTGACTCCTCACTGGTTAACTTTTTTTTCCTCTTGTAATATAGGGGACATATTCTCCGAGTCTTTGTGTTTTCTTTTTTCCCGCATGGTTTGTCTTGGGTTTTGCCTGTGCGCCTCTAGTTGCTTTTCTCCTCTCACTGCCATGCCCTTCCCTTTTCCCCTGTGTCCCCTCAGTATTGTCTCCCCTGCTGCTGGTGCATCCGTTGGAGCTGTTCCTCGATCTTCTGCAGCCTGTGGTGCCATCCTTGTTTCCTGTTGCTTCTTCCCCGGGTCTTTGTTTGTGATGCCATACCCTTGTTGTCTGGCATTGAGCCTAAAAAGCCTCAATCTTGATGCCTAGGCATCGTCCCATCTCTTCTGCTCCCTCACCATTGTGAGTGTCTCCCTGGTCCTCACCTGCAGGTATGTTGACATCCACAAACTCCACTCTTGGGCCCAACCGCTGTGTCATTTCTTTCGTCAGCGTGTTCATTTGTATGCTTTTTTCTTTTGTTGGGCCTGCACTGCTTTCTACTGGAACTGCACATACCACATACTGATGTTCCGGTGACATCTGAACCCACCTCTTCAGTTGTTCTTCCAGTTCGTTTATAGCGCTCTGTGCCGTCTCTTCTCCCCGGATATCCATACTCCCTGCATGGATGATAACCATTCCTGTTCCTGCTTGCCATACTCTGTTATCCCTTTCCGCCCGAGCCATCGTTTCTCTCAGCTGAGCCCCGGGTTTAGTTGCAAAGTAGACCCGCTTGTCATAGTCGACTGCCTTTAGTACTCTTCTCTTCATTTTGAATGCTCCTGTGTCACCCACCACTAATACTCTCCTGTCTCTTGTATGGCCTCGCTTCCCACGCCTCCCTCTTATCTGCGGCGTTGGCCTCACTGCAACTTCTCTTGGGCTGTTCCGTACCAATTCTCCCCATCTCCAGGGGTGTCGGTGTTCTCCTGCCTTTCCCTTGGCATTAGTTGGCCCCTGTTGGCTGACTCTCGTGACTTGCTGTTGTTTTTCTTCTCGCGTGCGCCGTTTTCCGTGCCGCTTTCTCTCCTCGCCTTGACCTCCTCACCATCCCGTTGCAGAGGCCCGTTTCCGTCGTCTCTTCTATCAACCGCCGCCTGCACACTCCCGGTTGAGTCGGTGTCGTCCCGTGTGTTTCTCCTCTCTTTCATCTCTGTATTGAGTACCTCCATCAGCCTGGTCTCCGCCGCCACTCTTTGTGTTCTTTCATCCTCGAGCTTTGCCGTCATTCTGTTCTCCGCTGCTGTTCTCTCTAACCTTTCTTCCGTGATTTGCACCCGCAGCTCTTCGATCATGCTTCTCAGCATTTCCCACTCACGTCTCATTTCTTCCTCTGTGGGTCGTCCCGTTTCCTGTTCCGTCTTATTGCACTCCTCACATTTGAACTGTGTCTCTTCCAGGTCGACCCATTTTTCGCATCTCTCGCACTCTACCTCTGTCTTTTTTGCCACAACATTCTTCCTCCTACCTTCCCCCCTCCCGTTTTTCCTGTGGGGACTCATCCTTTCTTATTTCCTCCCCGTTTTTTCCTAACTTTTCCTTAGGACCGGATTCAAACCGCGGTTCAAACCGTCACGCCCGACGAAATTTCAGGGAAGATCTGAATTGTGTGGTTGCCATATTTTTATTCAAACAACATACAACAATCCATGTGACAACAGGAAAGACACCTGCTTGGATGCTTTTTGGCAGGGAACTTCCGTCTGCTCTCGAGCGACTAATGAAATTCAGCCCCGAGACACCTGAAAGCACTGCCACCTTCACAAACCCACGCAAGCTGAATGTAGGCCAAGCAGTGCGGCTTAAAACATTTCCAGACGCTAAAAAGTGGATACCGGGAGTGATCGAACGTCAGCTGGGACATCGCTCTGGGATGATTCGGGTAGAGCAAGGTTCAATTCGCCGGCACACCAACCACAAACGGCCGGGAAGAATGGCATCGCATAATCAACCTCCACAGACAGCTGTGGCACCTGCATGGGACATTAACAGCCGTGACGACCTGGCTCCGCGACCCGCGACAACCATCAGGGACAACAGTACAACTGCGATTCCCGAGGAATCGGTTCCTGTTGTGCCGCCGGCAGAGCCTGACACTTCAGGCACTCGAAGGAGTTCCCGGAACCGGCGACCACCTCAAATATATGAACATGACGTCTAGGGGGTGGAGGTGTTATGTCCGGCATAACATGTCAAAGAAGAAGACGCGCCTCGTCTTCTTCTGCCATAATCAGATAGTGTGCGTGCCAGCGCATGCGGACATTCGGTCACGCCGCCATCAAGATCGGCAGTTGTGAGCGGCCAGAGTGAAGCTACTCATTGTGTTTTGAGTAATGGGGCTCCTGATTACTTCGCACTTAGCAGAGATGAGCAATGGTTCGTTGTTTTACACCTTAGAGCGTCAGTGTTAATCTTCTATCTACGGTAAAAGGAGGCAGCCCCATTCCCCCGTTTCTACACCACACACACATACAGTCAAACAAGCGCATTCACACACACACATGTGCGTGCGCACAGAAACACTGATGCACGGGCACACACAGACGCGCGTACATACACATAACACACACACTCACACACAAAAAATGATGCAGTTACACAAGGTCACCATCGAGATAATGAATCGAAATCCGATGACGACGATGGGGAAAAGGCATGCCGGCCACATCATCTCGCGGGAAACAATACATAAAACACAACTCGCGAAGACGTGGCACTGCACTAGTAAAAACGTTCTTCACGTATACGTATACTTAGCAAGATTGTTCTACGCGTACGCACCAGTAACGTCTACGTTCCCTTAACCGACGGACGAAGCGATCTCCCCTCGTGCATTTACGCAATCAGCAGAATTGCCTCTGGAGAAAAGAGGGGCTACGTGCACAAAGCAAAGCACACCCACATTTCGGCAGTCCAAGTGTATCTGGTGTGCGTGTGCGTGTGCTTGCGTATATGCGTTAGTGTTTGCTACTCTACAAATAACCTGCCTGTCTCTTTCTTACAAGAAAATCAATGTGTTGTTATATATTTCTTCTTTTTTTTTTTCAAATCGCGAGAAACAGTGCGGACAGCAGTCCTGACGTCATATCTTACAATAGGTGCAATCCTACCCACGGGAAATACACCTGCTGA
>JAZHYW010004383.1:0-34707 GCA_037355805.1 Ixodes ricinus
CGTTTGCTGGGCCACGCTATTGAGCCAGCTGAGCACAGCTGGCTGTGCAGCGAGCAAGGCCACGAGGGGAACGTGATGGTGCTCGAGCCATCCCACCGTGAACCAATGTTTCGGCCACCCCACGGGTGCGTGTCGCCATCTATTGGTTGAACTAACGCCTTGTTCAAGATGGCCGCCGTGGGACCGCAGCCTTAAAGCGGCGTCGCCGTCGCCGTCGGCGTAATTGCACGGGTGCATTATGGTTAAATTTCCCCGCTAAATTTAGCGGAAAATTTTCCCTGCTAAATTTAAGCGGGGAAATTTTCCTGCTAAATTTAGCGGATAAACTTACCCGCTAAATCTAGCGGAAAAAGTTTCCCCACTAAATCTAGCGGGAAAATTTACCCGCTAAATTTAGCGGATAAATTTCCCTGCTAAATCTAGCGGATAAATTTCGCCGCTAAATTTAGCGGATAAATTTCCCGCTAAATCTAGCGGAAAAAAGTTCCCCGCTAAATTTAGCGGATAAATTTTCCCGCTAAATCTAGTGGAAAAAGATTCCCCGCTAAATCTAGCGGAAAAATTTTCCCGCTAAATCTAGCGGTAAAGTTTCCCCGCTAAATCTAGCGGAAAAAATTTCCCGCTAGATTTAGTGGAAAAATGTTTCCGCTAAATTTAGCGGAAAATTTTTCCCCTAAATGGGAGGCGAGCAGGAGAGGAGGAGGGCATAGCCTCCTCTCCATACCTTCCCCTCCTCCTCCTCAAGAGCTGCGCTCTAATTCGGCATTACATGGAGTTGTAAACGGCTTTCATTTTTTTCAACCAACGTATTTGCAGTTTTTTTAGGAGCCACAAAAAACGGATATCGTACATTTTATCCCTTTTTAGTATTGAGTGTGTGCCTTCAATGACCCACGACTTTGATTATCTTTGTTTGTGTATAAACCAAGGTTTAAACAATGGTTTAAACCATAAAAAACGGGCATGTGAGCGCGACTCAAACCAGTCAGTTTTCGATCGGCGGTTTTCGGGCGAAAGAAAGTGAATTTTGAGCCGCAAATTTTGTTCTGGGTATAAGAGCCCAACTACCGAAAACACAATTTGCAGCTCGAAATTTGTTTTCTTACAGTTCGAAAACTACCAATCGAGAACTGTCCGGATTGAGTCGCGCTCACTCTCTTCTCCGTGGTCACATGCCGTTTTCTATGGTTTAGACACAACCCTCAAAGATCATCAAAGTCGTTGGTCATCGAAGGCACACACTCAGTGCAAAAAAGTAAAAAATTATGATACCCATATTTTTTTTTGTGGCTTCTAAAAAGCTGCAAATACGTTGATTAAAAAAGAAAGTGGCATATATTTACGTGATTTCTGGTAATTTTCTCCTCTACATTTTGTCTTCTTCCCCAGTCCAGTTTCGGTTTCAAGCAGTTGCGTTTTTTTACTTTATTAAAAATATATGTGATGCTGTAGCAAAGTATTGATTGGGTAGTCTTCTAACACCATAATGGATCTCCTGGCAAAACATAAGCAAATTTTTTTAGGGGGTGTCAGTGCCACTTTAAAATCATGGTGGCCAGTTATATGAAGCTTTTTCTTAAATCGCAGGAAACACTTTTCCGTCCTCCAGAAATGTTCAAAACAGTTCGCGACAGAGCAAAACAATATCACCCGAGCTTCCTAACGCCGCATTTAAAGCCGAGAAAGTCAATCGATAGTTGCGTCTGCTCAGCACCAAGATGGCAGCGCCCACTAGCAGATCAGGGAACGGAGTGCCAACACCAATGTTACAAAAACACTCAGTTGGGAAACTCAGCCTTGAAACCCAGACCGCTCGTATCCACAGAGACCAAACTGGTGCCTGGAGCGCGTTCCAGGCACCATAACCAAACTAAATGAAAACCACGAGTCAAAACAAGAAAGTTAATTTATATCCCTACTGCTAACGTTGGCTACTGGGAAATGGCGCCACCGACCCTTGTACAACTCGACTTGAACTAGGGTCAGAGTACCGAAACTACCAGGTACAATAACGCCAAGATGGCGGCTCAATTTTTTTTTTTCTACCGTGGTCATTATGAGCGTTTAGAAAGCATGATTTTGCATAAAAACAAACGGAAAAAGCTCTTTATGTAGGAACTTTTATTGGAGATTACTACAAAATGACAGGAGCGTGATGTTTCATATAAAATTTTAGTTTACAAAGTTTTGCAGCACATTTAATACTGTGTTTATACAACCATGCCTCACGGTGATTTCCGGTAGCGCGTCCCGACCTGGGCGCGTCCTAATGGGGGTTGTCATCCTTGAAACTCCTTCTACCATGGCCGATTAAAGCTAGAATAGAAAAGTCACAGAGGACACTAGCGATACCTGAACCAATCTACGTTCAGCCATGCAGCCACAGCCACGGTGGAAGAAAGAGGTGATGGCTCTCTGTCCGACCGGGCGACCACATTATCAGGGTATCTAGCAAATTATTATTTGAAAACTCCCTGACTTTTCCAGGTTTTCCCTGACAATTTTTGGGTGAAATTCCCTGACCACTGTAGAGGCGGGTAAATATATAAGACCATTACAACACAAGGCATTGAGCACTGTGAGGATTATTTTGCATGGGCTTAATCCAACGTGCATATTCAGAAATATTCGGGTTTGTCCAGTCCAGATTAAACGAGCACTTTCTTGCCGCCGACGTCGTCAGTGAAGAGGCCACTTCCGGAAACATGATGAAAACACGACGCTCAACCACACACGTCAATAACTGAATGGCAGCATGGCGGCATAGCCGCCATGCTGCCACTTCGGATACTTTCGGCTTAAGGCCTGGACTGGATTGGGGTCTGCGGCTTTCCCATTTGTTACTAAATCTAGTTTGCTGCTAGATCTAGCCAAGTGTCGTGCCTTTCAATTCAATCCAATCCAATCCAATCAAAGACTTGGACTGGATTCGTCAGCTGTTCCCTTTGCATTGGGTAGCACACTCCACATCGGGTGAGCACAGTCCATGCTCCGCTCCAAGCAGAAATTCTTCTGCCCCCAAGTCCTCAAGTGTTTGCTCAAGGCACTGGATGGCGTTTCCGGCTCATTTTCTCTGACTGGGCTGCCTTTTGACAATATCCCTGACAATTCCCTGATTCTTCCCGGTAATTAAAATTTCCCTGACAATTCCCAGTTTTCCCGGTTTTCCCGATCGCTAGACACCCTGATTATGTTCGGCACACCGAGCGCTTCACTCGCACGGGATAGATGGCGCCCAAGTATCGAGTTCCTCCCAAACCGACCACTCCGGTTGTTTCTCCCAGCGCTGGTCCCGCATTCTCTCTCTCACCGCTTCTTGTTGTACCCATGGTAAAATAAACACATTTAAGTGATGATTATCCTGTCCGTCGCGGCGACCACATTATATTCGGCGCACCTAGCGCTTTACTTGCACGGGGATAGATGGCACGCAAGTATCGGGTCCCTCCCAAATCGACCGCTCCGGTTGTTTCTCCCAGCAGTGGTCCTGCATTCTCTCACTCAGCTGCTTCATGTTGTACCCATGGTGGAAGAAACACATTTAGGCACTGGCGTAGGCAGAGGGGGGTCTTGGGGGGTCAAAACCCCTGCCGAAATGCCAAAGCTTACCCCCCCCCCGCCCCCACCACCACCACCACCACCACCACCACCGGGCCCGCTCGCTCCCCTGCTCACGCAGTCGGTTTTGCAGGAGGCACGGATCAACGGGGAAGCGCGGACTATCTCCAACTTATCTGCTTTCGGGAAAAAAATGTTTGTGAAGTGGAAAGTGCTCAAATTAATAAAATATGCAATATTGCTTCATTCATGTTTATTCGATGGGATGCGGAACTTGATCACAGTATATAGAGAACGGATATTTCGAAACATTTGTGGGGTGAAGGATGGCAATTTCAAGGCAAAGTATAACAAACTATTTTTACTGAATTACACAGTTCAATCAAACCAAAGTGAACATAATAAATCGAACACATGTTGATAATATAAAACAGTGTCAGTGATGTAAGGAATATTAAATGAATTGTAAAAACAATTGCACTGTAAGCAACGGGTGCTGATCAGAATTACGTGCTTTCGACTAGAAATTACCGCGAATAAAAAGATAACTGTGACTATAGTTATTTCAGAAAGCAATTTACAGGCTCTCTTTATCATCTCATTTATAATCGCCTACACATTAAGATGCAGCCGGGCACCTGCGTTCACGGCAAAAAATATCCAGGACGTTCTCCGCTTGAACTTCAATGTCGCGGTGAACATTCGAAAGCGCAAGACCGAGCAGTCGCTCATTCGATTGGACGCTCAGGCATGCTTACGTCGTAGTGAAGAGAACGAGCGCTCAGCTTCCGCCGTTGTTTCGGGCAGAATCGCTAGGATCTTGAGGAGACTATGGACGTTCTGAAATAGGGCCTCCGGACAGAGGGCGACCGCCTGTAGCGCAGACCAGGCGGGCATTGGACGCCTAAAATTTTCCTATTTTTGGCGAAGTCTCCCTCACTTCGTAAAATTTTCCACCATCGAGTCGCTCACGGATCCGATGACGGTCCGTCTTGCTTTCTGCTTTGCATGTCGAGGTGGCATCTGATGCAATTCCTTATTAGATTAATCTCTTCGTTGCACGGAACATCAGAAACTCCGAAGAGACAAGCCTTCCTATTCTCATACGCATAGGCGCATGAGTAGTCAAGTTCATTTCCACGTTCGGCGTGTGGTTTGCGTGTTTGTGTGTGGTGTGTCATGTCATTTCTCCAAATGACGGAACGACGAGTTCGGACTGATGACTTCTCATGACCCCGAGGATATTGTGCTGCTGTCTTTGGACTACGCTGTAAGATAAAGCGGCCTAGCAGAGATAATGTTTTCTTTCCTTCGGCATCTGGTTCTGTAGCACGAATTTGTTAAACCTTTAATAGACAATAGATTTTGATTTTTGCTCTAATTTTACAGCGTCGAGATTTTTTTTTTTGCTGCTTTATTTTTTGTGACAGTATAGCTATCTTTGTGTTTTGTCTGGCCTTCACGCGTTGGTTATGCAGTGGTACCTCAAAAAGCGGGGGAGTTGTGTGCTGCGAGGAAGCTTTTAAAGTTGGTGGGCCGCAACTATGACGACAGTATAGAACAGTGAGCCACCACGCGCGAGTTCCTGTAATTAAAGCCTGCTCAGTTTAAAGAAAAAAATAGACAATGCAGCTTTACCCGTTTGATATTAAAAAATCTCTGAAAAGAAAAAAAAGTTTTTTTTTTTTATAAAACAGTTAGGTTGGGATGCCCGTGTCAAAAAAAAAGTTAGATTTGTTATTTATTTATATATTTTTAGAGCAATATTGACGGCGCGAGACGCGCTTTAGTCGGTAGTCACCTCCTTTCCACTTGTTTTCTCTTTCGGCATTTCGGGAGCGTGGAGGAGAGGTGAATCGGCTTCACCTTCACCTTGAGGTGGAAAAAGCGAAAGATCATCTCGTTGAGGTCTAAAGAGCGAATGACCATTCCGCGACGTCATGGACTTTGCGCGCAGAATTACAAATAATCTCCTCGCCGTGAATATGTCTCCTAAAATTACTTTTCTTGTATATTTTATTTTTTGACACGCGTGTCCCAACCAGACTGTTTAAAAAACATTTTTTTTTTCTTTTCAGGGGCCCTTTAACAGCGCCTCCCTAATCGTCCGTGCCGCCGAGCTCAACTTGTGTTAATGGGGGGGGGGGGGGGAATGCCGTTGAACCCCTCCCGAAAAAAAATCCTGGCTACGCCACTGCATTTAGGTGAAGACTCTCTGTTCGACACAGCGACCAGATTGGGTTCGGCGCATTGAGCGACTTCACTCACACCTGGAGATAGACGGCACCCAAGTATTGGTCCCTTCCAACTGACCGCTCTGGTTGTTTCTCCCAGCAGTGGTCCACATTCTCGCTCAACGCTTCTTGTTGTGCCCATGGTGGAAGAAACACATTTAGGTGATGACTCTCTGACCGACGTGGTGACCACATTACGTTCAGCGCTCCTAGCGCTTCACTCCGCACTGGGATAGATGGCGCCCAAGTATCGGGCCCCTCCCAAATCAACCGTTCCGGTTGTTTCTCCCAGCAGTGGTCCTGCATTCTCTCGCTCAGCTGCTTCATGTTGTTCCCATGGTGGAAGGAACGCATTCAGTGATGACTCTCTGGCCGACGTGGAGACCACATTATGTTCCAGCGCTCCTAGCGCTTCACTCTGCACGGGGATAGATGGCGCCAAGTATCGAGTCCCTCCCAAATCGACCACTCCGGTTGTTTCTCCCAGCAGTGGTCCTGCATTCTCTCGCTCACCGCTTCTTGTACCCATGGTGGAAGAAACACATTTGGGTGATAACTCGCTATCCGACGTGGCAACCACATTATGGTCAGCGCACCTAGCACTTCACTCGCACAGGGAAAGATAGCGCCCCAAGTATCGGGTCCCCTCCCGAATTGACTGCTCCGGTTGTTTCTCCCAGCAGTGGTCCTGCATTCCCTCGCTCACCGCTTCTTGTTGTACCCATGGTGGAAGAAACACATTTAGGTGATGACTGTCTATCTGACGCGGCAACCACATTAGGTTCGGCGCATTGAGTGCTTCACTGGCAAGGGGATAGATGGCGTCCAAGTATCGAGTCCCTCCCAACCTGACCGCTCCGGTTGTTTCTCCCAGCAGTGGTCCTGCATTCCCCACTCACCACTTCTTGTTGTACCCATGGTGGAAGAAACACATTTAGGTGATGACATCTCTATCCGTCGCGGCAACACATTATGTTCAGCGCACCTAGTGCTTCACTCGCACGGGGATGGATGGCTCCCAAGTATCGGGTCCCCCCGAATTGACTGCTCCGGTTGTTTCTCCCAGCAGTGGTCCTGCATTCCCTCGCTCACCGCTTCTTGTTGTACCCATGGTGGAAAAAACACATTTAGGTGATGACTGTCTATCTGACGCGGCAACAACATTAGGTTCGGCGCATTGAGCGCTTCACTTGCATGGGGATAGATGGCGTCCAAGCATCGGGTCCCTTCCAAATTGACCGCTCCGGCTGTTTTCTCCCAGCAGTGGTCACTGCATTCCATCACTCACCAATTCTTGTTGTACCCATGGTGGAAGAAACACGTTTAGGTGATGACTCTCTATCCGTCGCAGCAAACATATTATGTGTCTGGCGCACCTAGTGCTTCACTCGCACGGGGACAGATGGCTCCCAAGTATCGGGTCCGTCCCAAATCGACCGTGCTGGTTGTTTCTCCCAGCAATGCTCCCGCATTCCTTCGCTCACTTCTTGTTGTACCCATATGGTAAAGTGGAAGACATTTAAGTGATGACTATCTGTCTGATGCGGCGACCACATTGATTTCGGCGCATTGAGCGTTTCACTCACATAGGGATAGATGGCGCCCAAGTATCGGTCCTTCCCAAACCGACCGCTCCGGTTGTTTCTCCTAGTGCCACGAAATAAGCTACGCTTCACAGTAACGACACTTGTTCCTATTGGGGCTTAAAATCATGGTTGCCAGTAATCTGATGATTAATCTGAAATCACAGGAAACGCTTTTCCGCCCTCCACGAATGTTTAGACAGTTAGCGACAGGAAAACTAATATTATATGAGTTTCCTAACACCGGATCCAATGCTGAGGAAGTTGTACTTAAGAAGCATGACGATTGGCAGTTGCATCTGCTACTGCACAAGCACCAAAATGGCGGCACCCACAACAATGTTGGGAAACAGAGTGCCAATACTCTAAGCGCAGCTCATTTAGTGGCTCTAGTTTCTCCCAGCAGTGGTCCTGCATTCCCTCGCTCACCGCTTCTTGTTGTACCCATGGTGGAAAAAACACATTTAGGTGATGACTGTCTATCTGACACGGCAACCACATTAGGTTCGGCGCATTGAGTGCTTCACTTGCAAGGGGATAGATGGCGTCCAAGTATCAGGTCCCTCCCAAATCGACCGCTCCGGTTGTTTCTTCCAGCAGTGGTCCTGCATTCCCTCGCTCACCGCTTCTTGTTGTACCCATGGTGGAAGGAACACATTTAGGTGATGACTCTCTGTCCGACACGGCAACCACACTATGTTCAGCGCACCCAGCGCTTCACTCGCACGAGGATAGATGGCGCCCTAGTATCAAGTCCCTCCGAAATCGACCGCTCCGGTTGTTTCTCCCAGCAGTGGTCCCGCATTCCCTCGCTCACCGCTTCTTGTTGTACCCATGGTGGAAGGAACACATTTAGGTGACGACTTCTGTCCGACGCGGCAACCACATTATGTTCAGCGCAGCTGGCGCTTCCACTCGTACGGGGATAGATGGTGCCCAAGTATCAATCCCTACTAAGGGGAAAAGCTGAGCTAGTTGGTTCTGATACATCTTGGGTGAAACCAGCTGAACAAGAGAAAGGAAGATGACAGGAGAAAAGAATGGCGAACCGACCGCTGGACTACCAACTGTTTTTTTATTAAATCTTCCTCTTCTTCTATTGTTTATATCCAATCCTCCTTTTTCTTTCCCATTGCTCTTATTTGTGCTCTTATTTTGCTTATTTTTCCTCCTGATTTTTATCAATTACCCACGAAGAGTGCCGTGTAGAAAGAGTTTTTCTTTGGCTTGCAAGGTAATTGAAGGGATGCTCACACTTGTCGTCTTCTTCGTCGATAGCGAGGGCCTCTAAAACCTCTGCAACCCGGTTTTATGGTGTCCCATTATGTGAAGATGGTCGAGCTCTGCTGTACACCAGGCATTTCCGACAATGGGCAGCTAAATGTCCTGGTCCCGCAAGGTGCCTAAGGTTTGTTGCATGTTCACGTGCTCGGTCGTTAATACATCGACCGGTCTGTCCAATGTAGCAGCGGCCACATGTTAGCGGTATGTTATATATAACTTCCTTATCACAAGGAGCGTATTGTAGTTTGGTGCCTGGTGTTACACTTTTCCCTGGTGTTTTTCGGTGCTTGATTAATTTTGCGGCACATTGAATAGGCCTTGTTAGGTGCCGAGCAGATGACTTGCACAGTTTTGCCGGTTGGCTATCTTTTTTAACTTATGGGTAACCCCGTGAATATACGGTATCACTAAAACTGGTGGTCTGGGTTTTTTGTTTGTTGACTCGTAGTATCATTCGTCTTGATGATTTTGGCATACTCTTTCGCAGATGGAGGCCATCATGGGTTTCGGGTATCCCAAGCGTTATGAAGTCGAGACATTTGGGTGTCAAAACTTTGTTGTACTTGATGTGGACATGATTTCTTTAGACTTGCTGTAAGAGCTGAGATGGCGACAGCTTGCTTTACGTTCTTTGAATGTTCCGACGGATGCCTCAACGCCACCATGACACTATTCCAACAAAGCTGTTTGGGTCTCACCTTCACCTATGAGACTCCTGTGGATGATTCTATTCGGTTTCTAGATTTAGCTTGACTTTCACAACAGGACATGTATGTTGGAAATATCAAGCCACGATCGGGGAAGGCATTTCTTCCTTATGAATCGGAACATTCAAAGAACGTAAAGCAAGCTGTCGCCATCTCAGCTCTTGCCACAGCAAGTCTAAAGAAATCATGTCCACATCAAGTACAACAAAGTTTTGACACCCAAATGTCTCGACTTCATAACGCGGGATACCTGAAGCCCATGATGGCCTCCCATCCTGCGAAAAAATATGCCGCACCATCAAGACGACGATGCTACGAGTCAACAAACAGAAAACCCAGACCACCGGTTGTAGTGATACCGTATGATTCACGGGGTTACCCATAAGTTAAAAAAGATAATAACCGGCAAAACGTGCAAGTCATCTGCTCGGCACCTAACAAGGCCTGGTCAATGTCGCCGCAAAATTAATCAAGCACCGAAAAACACCAAGGAAAAGTGTGACGCCGGGCACCAGACACAACACGCTCCTTGTGATAAGGAAGTTCTCCTCATAGCAATACCGCTAACGTGATGGCCGCCGTTACACCGGACAGACCGGTCGATGTACTGACGACGGTATGCAACGTGACCATGCGTGCGGACTCAGGCACCCTGGACCCGGACATTTAGCTGCGCACTACTTAAAATGCCCGTGTACAGCAGAGCTCTAATTATCTTCGCATAATGGTGCCACCATAAAAACCGGGTTGCAAGTGCAGGCTTTAGAGGCCCTCGCTATCGACGAAGAAGACGACAAGGCAGAGCATCCCTTCGAATTACCTTGCAAGCCAACAAAAAACTCTTTCTACACGGCACTCTTCTCGTGGGTAATTGATAAAAATCAGGAGGAAAATAAGCAAAATAAGAGCAAAATAAGAGAATGGGAAAGAAAAAAGGAGGATTGGATATAAAATAATAGAAGAAGAGTGAAGATTTAATAAAAACGGTTGGTCGTCCAGCGGTCGGTTCGCCATTCTTTTCTCCTGTCATCGTCCTTCTCACTTGTTCAGCTGGTTTCACCCAAGACGTCTCAACTCTCCCAAACTGACCGCTCCGGTTGTTTCTCCCAGCCAGGTGGTCACCGCACTGCGCATCACCGCTTTACTTGTTGTATCCCATGGTGAAAGAAACTGTATCATAGGTGATGACTCTCTGTCCGACGCGGCGACCACGTTATGTTCAGCGCACTGAGCACTCCACTCACGCGAGGATAGATGGTGCCCAAGTATCGGTCCCTCCCAAACCGACCGCTCCGGCTATTTCTCCCAGCGGTGGTCCCGCATTTCCTCGCTCACCGCTTCTTGTTGTACCCATGGTGAAAGAAACAAATTTAGGTGATGATCTCTGTCCGACGCGGCAACCACATTATGTTCCGCGCACTGAGCACTTCACTCGCACGGGGATTGATGGCGCCCAAGTATCGGTCCCTCCCAAACCGACCGCTCCAGTTGTTTCTCCCAGCGGTGGTGCCGCATTCCCTCACTCACCGCTTATTGTTGTACCCATAGTGGAAGAAACACATTTAGGTGATGACTCTCTGTCCGACGCGGCAACCACATTATGTTCGGCGCAGTGAGCACTTCACTCGCACGGGGAGAGGATGGCGCCTAAGTATCGGTCCCTCCCAAACCGACTGCTCCGGTTGTTTTTCCCAGCGGTGGTCCTGCATTTCCTCGCTCACCGCTTATTGTTGAACCCATGGTGAAAGAAACACATCTAGGTGATGACTCCTGTCCGACGTGGCAACCACATTATGTTCGGCGCACTGAGCACTTCGCTCGCAGCGGGGATGGATGGCGCCCAAGTATCGGTCCCTCCCAAACCGACCGCTCCGGTTGTTTCTCCCAGCGGTGGTCCCGCATTCCCTCACCCACCCTTGGTGAAAGAAACACATTTAGGTGATGACTCTCCGTCCAACGCAGCGACCACGTTATGTTCAGCGCACTGAGCACTCCACTCACACAGGGATAGATGGAGCCCAAGTATTGGTCCCTCCCAAACCGACTGCTCCGGTTTCTCCCAGCAGTGGTCCCGCATTTCCTCACTCACCGCTTCTTGTTGTACCCATGGTGAAAGAAACAAATTTAGGTGATATCTCCTGTCCGACGTGCGGCAACCACATTATGTTCGGCGCACTGAGCACTTCACTCGCACGGGGATTGATGGCGCCCAAGTATCGGTCCCTCCCAAACCGACCGCTCCGGTTGTTTCTCCCAGCGGTGGTGCCGCATTCCCTCGCTCGCCACTTTTTGTTGTACTCATGGTGGAAGAAACACATTTAGGTGATGACTCTCTGTCCGACGCGGCAACCACATTATGTTTGGCGCACTGAGCACTTCATCTCATTACGCGGGATGGATGCCGCTCTAAGTATCGGTCCCTCTCAAACCGACCGCTCCGGTTGTTTCTCCCAGCGGTGGTGCCGCATTCCCTCACTCACCGCTTGTTGTTGTACCCATGGTGGAAGAAACACATTTAGGTGATGACTCTCTGTCCGACGCGGCAACCACATTATGTTCGGCGCACTGAGCACTTCACTCGCACGGGGATGGATGGCGCCCAAGTATCGGGTCCCTCCCAAACCGACCGCTCCGGTTGTTTCTCCCAGCGGTGGTGCTGCATTCCCTCGCTCACCGCTTCTTGTTGTACCCATGGTGGAAGAAACACATTTAGGTGATGACTCTCTGTCCAACGCGGCAACCACATTATGTTCAGCGCACTGAGCACTTCACTCGCACGGGGATAGATGGCGCCCAAGTATCGGTCCCTCCCAAACCGACCGCTCCGTTTGTTTCTCCCAGCGGTGGTGCCGCATTCCCTCACTCACCGCTTATTGTTGTACCCATAGTGGAAGAAACACATTTAGGTGATGACTCTCTGTCCAACGCGGCAACCACACTATGTTCGGCGCACTGAGCACTTCACTCGCACGGGGATTGATGGCGCCCGAGTATCGGTCTCTCCCAAACCGACCGCTCCGGTTGTTTCTCCCAGCGGTGGTCCCGCATTCCCTCGCTCACCGCTTATTGTTGTACTTATGAGTGGAAACAAACACATTTAGGTGATGACTCTCTGTCCAATGCGGCAACCACATTATGTTTGGCGCACTGAGCACTTCACTCACACGGGGATAGATGGCGCCCAAGTATCGGTCCCTCCCAAACCAACCGCTCCGGTTGTTTCTACCAGCGGTGGTCCCGCACTTCCTTGCTCATCGCTTCTTGTTGTACCCATGGTGAAAGCTATGTAACTAGTCATTGTAGGTGATGGCCCACTCCTCAGATCGCTCCGGTTACTAGCGGCAACCACATTATGTTCGGCGCACTGAGCACTTCACTTGCACGGAGATGGATGGCGCCCAGGCATTGGTCCCTCCCAAACCGACCGCTCCGGTTGTTTCTATCCAGCAGTGGTCCCGCATTTCCTCGACCACTTCTTGTTGTACCCACTGGTGAAGGAACACATTTAGGTGATGACTCTTTGTCCGACGCGGCAACCACATTATGTTCGGCGCACTGAGCACTTCACTCGCACGGGGATGGATGGCGCCTGTATCAGATAACAGGTTGAAGTTGATGCTGACGTCGCTGACCGATTTGTAGCCTCATAGTCCCTCCCAACCCACCGCTCCGGTTGTTTCTCCCAGCGGTGGTCCCGCATTTCCTCGCCCACTGCTTCTTGTTGTACCCAAGGTGAAAGAAACATATTTATGTGATGACTCTCTGTCCGACGTCGGCAACCACATTATGTTCGGCGCACTAAGCACTTCACTCGCACGGGGATGGATGGCGCCCAAGTATTGGTCCCTCCCAAATTGACTGCTCCGGTTGTTTCTATCAGCAGTGGTCCCGCATTCCCTCGCTCACTTCTTGTTGTACCCATGGTGAAACACATTTAGGTGATGACTCCTTTGTCCGACGCGGCAACCACATTATGTTCAGCGCACCTAGCGCTTCACTCACGCGGGATAGGATGGCGCCCAAGCATTGGGTCCTCTCCGAACCGACCGCTCCTGTTGTTTCTCCCAGCTGTGCACGGTCCCGCATTCTCTTGCTCACCGGTTCTTGTTGTACCCATGGTGGAAGAAACACATTAAGGTGATGACTCTCTATCCGACGCGGCAACCACCATATGTTCAGTGCTACTAGCGCTTCACTCGCACGGGGATAGATGACGCCCAAGTATTGGGTCCCTCCCCAACCGACCGCTCCTGTTGTTTCTCTAGCTGATGGTCCCGCATTCCCTCGCTCACTACGTTGTTGTACCCATGGTGGAGGAAACACATTCAGGGTGATGACACTCTGTTCGAAGCAGCAAGCGTATATGTTCAGCGCACCGAGCGCTTCACTAGCATGGGGATAGATGGCGCCTGAGCATCGGGTCCCTCCCAAACCGACTACTCCGATTGTTTCTCCCAGCGGTGGTCCCGCATTCCCTCGCTCACCACTTCTTGTTGTACCTCACCGCCGCCACACCGCCACCAAGTTGCCAGAGTCTATAAAGCTGTGTTCTCTTCCTTCTTCACGTTAAGGCTCACCTTGGTACATGATGGTGGCACCTGTGATCGGCACAGCACCATAGCAAAATACGAGGCCAGCCACCGGCCGCACACCACCACCACACCACGAAAAAGGCGAGCGCGGTACGCCGCCGACACCGTGGCCGTCGAAAGGGACCCCAGAGCCCCCACCCATCGCAGCGCGCCCTCCGCGGTAGCGCGGAATTTACTCCTGGTTCGAGGCTAGCCCGAACAAAATCTGGTCGCTCGCTCCCTCAAGAAGAGCGGCCAGTCATCACCTGAATGCGTTTCTTCTACCGTGGCCGCAGCGCATGCTTTTTGAAATCATAAGGTGGGCCAGAAAATGAAGAGATGTCAAGCGGGTGATAAACAGACGAAGCCAAACCAGCGCCGTGATAAGCGTGTTTTCTATAACCTCGCTCCAGGTAAGCCTTTTTATTTTTCCCTTCCATCAGTCTTTTTGTCGTAACAAATGCCACTTCACCCATCTATCGACTACTTCGCATTATTCTCGCTGTCAATGAACGCACTCGCCGTAATGAACGCACCCCCCGAGTCGCCGGCTCTCAAAATTTCTTGACTTTTTTTCCCCTCGCGTAATAAACGCACCCCCAACTGGGACGTGCGTGCCTTGGCCCCTCCCTTTCCACGCGCGCGAAATGGACGCACCTTTTTATCCTGGTGCGCAGCGAGGTCGCGAATGCATGTGCAGCGTGAGCGAACAAAACGCCTTGTGAAAGGGGTTGCGCGTTAAAAAGATCCAGCGGAGCAAAAAAAGAAACATAAGATTTCTTATTTTTTTTTGCACAGCGCAGTTGGATTTTGCTTGCGCGCCGCGCGCAAGGAGTTAAGAAAGAGAAGCGAGAAGCCCTCGCCTAAGCAGAGCGAAACAAAACAACCACGGGAAAGGGATTGAGCACGTTGGTTAAACATGTTTAGGAGACACCTGAAGCGGCAAGACAAACCAACGCACACAATATGGAAGGAGGACGAGAGAGACGCATTCAACCGCTGGACTACCAACTGCATTTACTGAAACACTTCATCTTCATCGACAGATAGGATCATTCAAACCTAGCTTGCTGCGCCTAACTTCACTCTTTTTTTTTTCTTCTATTTTTAAGCTAAGGCATTTTACTCGTCTTTCTACTTGTGGGCGGTACTTCCACCGCTTCCGCAGAACATCCCTCTCTTCTCTGGTTAAAGTCACAGATGGTGAACTAACACACATGTCCCCTTTTTCATTTATGTTTAAAGCTATAAAACCTCCCCGTGCAAACCGGTTTCGATGGTGCTATAATTAGTAACTTCGTCTATTTCGCCTTGCACTTGCAGTCACGGCAATGTGGGAGCCTAAAGTTACCTGCTGCCGTCAAGTTCTTCAAACTATTGGCATGTTCCTAGTCCTATCATTTATGCACCGCCCGGTCTGTCCGATGTAACAGCGGCCGCATGTCCAGGGGTATGTGGTATATCACATCCTTGTCACCCTGGAGCTTTGTAAAACGGTCCTGTTGATGGCAAATCGGCACGAGTCCAAGTGCCATGTTCGGCGCCCAATAAGGCCTATTCGTTGAAGTACCGCAAGGTCAATCAGGGAGCAAACCAGCAACAGCAAGGGGTGTGGCACCAATCTAGGACCGTTTATGCCCAGTGTGACAAGGATGTGATATACCACATACCTGACATGCGGCCGCTGTTACATCAGACTGGTCAGGCGGTGCATGAAATGATAGGACTAGGGAACATGCCAATAGTTTGAAGAACTTGGCGGCAGCAGGCCCTACAATGGAGTGCAAGGCGAAATTAGGCAAGTTACCATCATGGGGCACCATCAGGAAACCGGTTTGCACCAGGAGGTTTTGAAACTCCGCTTATAGAGGACATGTGTGGATTCACCATCATGACTTTAACCAGAAAGGACGTTCTTGCGCGGTGGAAGTACCGCCCACCAAGTAGAAAGACAAATGCACCTTAGCTTAAAAATGAAAAAAAAGAAGGAAGAAGAAGTGCAGCAGCGAGACAGATGATACCAACATATTGATGAGAATGAAGTGTTTCAATTATTCGGTTGATATTGGCAAAGTTTAGTGTCTTTCTCGTCCTCCGTACATTTGTAGCCATGAAGGTTTGTTCAGCTGGTTTCTCCGAAACAAAACAGCTTGCAAGGAAAAAAAAAAAAAAAAATCCACGGAACCAGAAAGAAAAATAAAACAGGAAGCTTTTTTTTTTTGCTTTTTTTTTCTTTTACTGAGTTGGGATTATTTTCGAGCATTTGCCCGCAGGAAGATAGGAAAAGCCCGAAGTGAAGCCCTCGCCTAAGCAAGCAAACAACGACGAAGACGGCAAAAAAAAAATCCACGGAACGAAGAGAAACAGACAAAAAGCATAAGAGGAGCTCTTTCGCTCGTTCGCAGGACTTAGTTTCAGGGTTCGCGCGGCCGCGCGCAAGGAGATAAGAAAGAAAGCTGGAGAGGCCCTCGCCCAAGCAGAGCGCACATAATGAAAAGATCTACCTCGCCTCCTCCTACTTTGGAAAAGGCGAGAAGCCCTCGAAATGAGACGCACTTTTCTACTCCTGGTGCAGCGAGGTCGCGACGGCATGGGCAGCTGTGCTTAGGCAAAACAACTTGCGAAAGGCGGAAAAAAAACCTTACGGAAGCAGAAAAACGAAACATGAGAGAGGGGCATTTTTTTTTTCGCCATCGCAGTTGGCTTTGGAGTCTCCGCGCAGCATTGCGGCAGATAAGAAAGTTGCGATCGATTTTTGCGGGATAAAAGGTCTGTTCATTATGCAGAGTAAATACGGACGGGAGTGCACACCTCAGCGTAATGAGCGCCCCCAACGCGCCGATTTCGGAAAAAAAAGTGCGTTCATTCTGCGAGTAAATACAGTATTTCGTGAAAAATGAAAAGGCTTGCGAAGATTTCTAAAAAAAACGCTTGTTTTATAGAGCTTGGGGAACTCTGTTTCTTTCTTTCAATATGTATACCTATAACCACCATTTTAGTAATAGTAAATTGTAATTACTGTTACGTCCACAGGGAAGAATAAGACCCGAAGACAGTTTTAAAATACACTCAGGCTCACCAGAAGGACCTGTAGCCGCCCTAACCCCGGGGTGTGCGGGGGCAACGGGATCGCCGCGTACGCCTGGCAGGGGTCGCTCGTTTGGCAACGAGGACGGGCGGTCAGGAACGGCGGCGACAATCTCCAGCTACTATCAGGGACAGCCTTCCCCTAGCCTCTCCCGGTGACTCGCACATACTACTGGGTATTCGTAGTCATCACTCTCCTCCTTCGGAAGGGAGGAGGAAATAGAGGATGGTATACCCCCTCGTCGTTGTCAACAACTCATTTATTTCGATTTCGGCGGTTATTTTAATACCCCCTTTTTTACCAGCATGAGCGTCGCGCTCGACAACACATAACACTGTTTGCCTGTGTTCTCCAAAATAATTGAGTTAATCACGCTGAAATCGTCCATCGTCGGGTATTCACGCCACCCGGCGCAGTCGCTGCCTGCCACTGAGTCCCAAGGTGTCAGGGAGTTCTCCCGTAATCGCCTCTCGCAGCGCCGTCGCAAACCACTGTCAGTACTTGCTCGCCCTCCATCACGAACACGATTCTTCGTACGCTGGATGTCGCCATGTGGTGGCGCTCGTAGAGACGCATCAATCTTCAACGTCCTCGTCAAGGGTACCTCTAAAATGTGGAGGTGGACCATACGGCCACTGCCCTGGGCGATCCCGGCCCAGCTCTCGTTCATCTTGCTTTGTTATGGTCACCAGTTCTATTTCGCAGTACGCGAGGGTTCTCGCTCATTGATTTGTATTTGCAAGTTTTGCGAGTTTAAACAATCTCTCAAATCGTTGGTGCATATTCCTGGCGAGTGACTTCGTCTTCCTCCTTCCACTTGTGGTTTGGATCCAATACGCCCGTTATCTTGCACTGGGAGTTCGTCTCAGCTCGTCGTCGAACTCCAATGAGTGTCCGTCGCTCTCGGCGTAGTTTTAGAACAGCAGAGACTTTTTGGGGTTTTTCATCCAGTTGGGTAGCTGGGACGGTGCCGCACCTCCACCACTTGGCCCGTCCACGGAAAGAGCCGGGCCGGAGACGGTTTTAAAATACACTCCAGGCTCGCCAGAAGGACATCATGACCGCCCTAACCCCGGGGTGTGCGGGGAGGCAGCGGGTGCGCCGCGTACGCCTATCTCCGGGGGTCCTCTGGCGCAGCAGCAGACGGAGCGGTCAAGAACGAAGCTTGGCGACAATCTCCCAGCTACTATCAGGGACAACCTTCCCCTAGCCTCTCCCCGGTGGCTCCTTTTGTACCCTTTCTCCCGGGTGACTGCGTGGGTCATCCTCCTCCTGTACGGGCAGGGAAGGGGGAAGCTCCGAGGTCGGTCACTACCCCCCTCTGTCGGACCGTCAGCGCAACTCGACCTTATTTCGTTTTCGGCAGTTGATAACACTACCAATGCGGTGAGAAACAGATTTATGTGGTCCTCTTAAAAGGCCATCGCGCCAGCAGGAATCGCCCCGAAATGAATTGAGGGGACAGGATTGCACTCGTGACATAATCGTATCCACGGGGTGGCTCCGAGCAGCTTGGGCATGAAAAGAATTAATATAGACAAACCAATAAACTGAGTGTAATTAAATCTTTCGCCCAGGTGTCTTTTAAGGTTGTGCATTTATCATACTAAAATTTAATGGGTGCTGTAGATTCCCCAACCAACTATATTCTCAGAATCACCGGCCTTTACCCTTTCCCATGTGCTATTCAGTATTGCGAAATTCAGAATAGTTCTTGCGAAATCATTGTACTGACGTCATCGGCACTGAAAAGTTTGTTTGGTGTCATTTTCACTTGCCGATTCCACCATAACTATTATGAATTTTGCGATGCTATAAATAGCATACAGGAAAGGGTAAAGGCTGGTGATTTCTGAAAATATAGTTGGGGTAGCTCGAAAAAATTGCCGGAGTACCCCATCAAGCCAACGAAATCCAGTTTTTTCTTAAGCACATAAAAAACGGGCAAAAAAACCGCCTGGTCGACGTTGCTCCTCACGTGGCACAACATAAAGCAGAAACATGGAAGCCTCTTCGAGATGAACACCCAAAAGCAGATCCGGCAGTGTGTGGTGCTGCCACCTATGAGTAACAGCGTCAATCAAACAACTTTCAGTCAATCAATCAAAAAAGAAAAAAAAATAGTGTTTAAGGCTTACATTTTTTTGTTGGAAACTCACTCATGAAATTTGAGTAATAAATGCACCACCTCAAGACACCTTTGCAAAAAGTTTCAATGCACTCCATTTGTTGGTTTATTTATACAATATCTTTCTATGCGTGAATAGCACTCGGAAACGTCCTGTATAAGAAACTAAATACAGTTAAACCCGTTTAGAACGAACCCACGTACAGATGAATTATTGTCGATATCAAACTCACGGAAAATTTAAGTAAAAATGCATGTAAAATGTTCTTTATAACGAACAACATATTGGCTATATCAAACTTTTCCCCCAGAGAAGGCTTCCAAAAACACGCAAACAATCGTCTTCTAGCCTGTCCCCTTCCCCCCCCAAAAAAGTGGGAAAGAAAGAAAATTCTAAAAGCTCAAGTTGCGAACAAAATTGAGCGAAGAGAAGCGATTCAGAAGGGAGAAAGCTAAACAATACACTCTGCACGCACGCACAGAAAAAAAGTTTTCATCTCAAAACGGTTGCCCACGAAGAGAAGCAATTCAGAAAGGAGAAATAAGCTAAAAAAAACAAACTCTGCATGCATGCAAAAACAAAAAAAAAAAACTTTCTAGCGCGTTGTTACAAGGCGGAAGCGAAGAGATGAGAAAGAAAGAGAAGCTCTCGCCTTACAACGAACACATCGTGGAAGTTCGTTGTAAATGGTTTTTGCTATATCGAATTACTTGCTATATCGAACTGATCGTAGCGTTTCCTGCTGTTCGTTATAAACGGGTTTGACTGTACTGTAAACGATTTCATTTTTGTGAGGACTCTAACTTTTGCTAATAAAAATGCAAAAAAAAAACAACAGATAAACAAACAAAAATACATGACAATGTTTTTCAATGGTAACAAATACATAGCACACCATCACACATTTACGAAATTTTTGTGCCCCTCGAAAATATTTCCGAACACCACACTGCGCCTAATTCGCAAAATATTGAGCATGCGAAAATAAATTTGTTTACAGTATGGGATAGCCTTATTTAGAAACAAGGAGCACACAGTTTCCAGATCTTGATGATATCGTACATTCATAAATAGCTTTATTGGGAATACAATTCTAAAACCAAGAGAACTAGTATCATAAGAAGTTGAAGATGCTGCTCTGTGTCGATGGCTCTTCGGAAGCGTCCATCTTTGGCTTCTTTACAGTGGGGCCTTGGCCAGGTTGACTGCTGCTGACACGCTTCTTCTGCTGAAAATGGCGTGAAAAGAATCAAATTAACCATGCAGCATTAGCAAAACCAAAGAGCCCGCAGGCTACGTCAGATTATTAGATAAACATTTTGCCTGAAAAAGTGTTTTTCCTTAGATGGTTTGCACTAGGTGTTTACTTCATCCATGTCTTGCCCCTATTAACAGTTGTTAGTTCCCCGATAAATAGAACCCGTGCTGACTAATAAAACAATATGAATGCAAAATGCAAATATTCTTATTGTTTTTATAATTCAAATTGTTTTAACAGTAACAAAAGTGAACATAAACACTCTTCTTCATTTCGACGGCACTGCGACCACGGTTCCAGATTTGCCTGTAGTAGCAATTTAAATTAAAACTGCAGGCAATGGGTGTTTGTGCCATCAAATCCAGCTTGATCCATATTGTCCACTTGGGTGCAGCTACCTTGTATACGTCCCCCACACACATGTATTCAGGGCAATAACAACACACTGAGAACCTCAGCATTCCTTGCTGACTATACTTCGTCTCACCCTAGGATGGACTAAAGGTAGAAGCTACGGGCCACCAGATCCAATCAGAAGCCACTTAAAGTTGCGTGGTTTTTCGCTTCGATGCACGTGTCGGTGCCTGCGTCTAGGGTCATCAATGGGTATGGGTGGACAGTGGTTCAAACTGAATAGCACTGAGTGACTCATGAATTTTACACCGCGAATAAAGCCGCGACATACAGACTCTTTGCAGTGTCGAAGCTATAGAAATGATGCAGCGTTCTTGATTCGCAGCATTATTCGCCCTCCTCTAATTTATGTTAAGCGTGTCATAGCTTTGCGTGTAACGTGATTGGACCTGGCGGCCCATGGCTTTGGCCTTTATAGTCCATCGTGAGGATGAGACAAGGTATAGTGACCATCATGAAACAGTGTGATTTTGGAACCACACTGGCCGACAACCAGCTCTGATATCGAGCGATTTTGAGAAACAAATCCTTTTATAGTCTCTTCCTCCAGTTTTAGGGACCCCTTCTGGATCGGCGGTGTGCAAGTATAGCAGCAAGCTGAGGATACCACCTGGAGCATAGGTGGTACCCTCGGCTTCGCTGTGCTGCTCCCGGACTATAGCCTCAAGCTTGCGCCGCTTGTGAGGCAAGCTTCGATGAGTGAAGTGCCTGGTCTTTTACCTTCGCGATCTTGCCCCAACTCGCTTGTAGGAGTGCTTCTCCTGGTGGCTTCCAGGGCTGATCTCCATCTGCAGGAGTGCCCTTTGAAGCCTCTTGGACCGAGTTTAAACTCTAGAACTGCTAGAGCGACAGTAGTCTCCACGGTGCGCAGTGAGGCGAATTCCGTTTCGGACAACGCTTCCAAATGAGCGCGTTAAAACTCTCATTTGCATTTTGGGTTTTCATGTGTGAGCATCGAACGAGGAAGTCTTTGCAACATCCTTAGAGAAGGCTGGTCGGTGTGGTTTTGCTGCCGTGAGGCTTCCCTGCTGCTTTGAGAGCCTCGTGGCGGTTATGGTGGCACCACTACTCCTCGCCTTCCGGACAGGCTATGTGTCGGGGCTCCTGGTCTGTGGAGTAGGTAAGAAGAAAGCTGGCAATGACAGCTCGCTGCATCTTCTCAACGTCAGGGGCGTTGTCCTTCAAGGCACATGCGTAGTAACTTGTGAGCTTCTTCATGACGACATTGGTGAGCTTTCCTTTGCCTCAGAGTCCTTTTTTGGCCTTTTTCAGCTTTCCAATCCGCATACATTCTCTTTGCCACATGATTTACATAATCTTCTTCCTGGATAGGCTTGTAATAAAGCTCAAGGCTCAAGGCTTTTCATAAAGCCCAAGGCTCAAGGCTCAAGCTCAAGACGTGTGAAAGCCTTCCTGTCACCGTCACTCAGGACAGCGACATACTGCATGTTATGCAGTTCGACGAAGCGGCTGAAAATGACTGCAGCAGCCGCCACTTCCATCGCATTCGAAGATCCCTCGAAGTTTTTCTGGCAGGTACCTCTATGACTACCTGCCCACTCCTCAAATCCTTCACTTCCTTCCTTGGGGCCCAACTGGCACCCATGGCAGTACTTGCTTTTCACCGAAAAGTCGATAACAAAACCAGTCTCCAGCTCAATAGCAACACCAACTCCAAACTGTGATGTGTGTCCACGTTTATGCCACGTGCCATCAAAGGTTATGCAGATGTCTAGAAGGTCGTTCTCAGCACTGGTATCCGCAGCCGGTTGCGTCTTTCTGACAGCTTCTGAAGCTTCCCTTATTACTCGCTCAACACCAGCATCGCTGCATCGTGCACTTTAGCACCAATCTTCTGATGAGACTTCAAATGCATAGGAGGCAGAGCATTTAGGCCACAAAGAGATTCGTGAACTTCGTAAAGCCAATGCCACAGCCTCTCCCAACAATGCCCAAACGCATCAGCTAATTTGCTTTGACGAGACTTGCCGATTGATGGTGAGTGCGGTGTGGCAACGATGTCTCAGCAAGAGCAGCATCCAACAGCAAATTGCAGATTGGCACCAGTCCCGATTCTCGTAAACTGAGTTCTCTTCCATGGCTCTTGGGGTGCCTAAAGTGTCAATTAGCACTTTGCACGGCCGACACATAAAGATGGTGTATAACCATCCGGAGGCTCTTCAACAGTAGTGTCCGCCGTTTCTCCGTCGTCCACATTGCACTCAAGGAGACCAAGCTTCCGCTCAAACGCTGTCCAGGATACAGTGCTGAAGCTCGTTAATTCGAGGCGGTTCCTCGAAAATAGATCTAATTATCGAGAAAGGTCGAAGTTATAGAATATCCGATCAAAAAACGAGTAACGGCGTACGTCACGAGAAGCGGCGAAAAGTGAACCGTGGCAGACGGAGTTTTATTTCGAGAAAACGCGATATTTTCTGCTGCCGCATTCCCGTCAGGCGGCAAAAACAGATTTCGCATATCCTCAGTATGCGGCCACATACGTCCCGTCGGTGTCTTCAAGCGTTGCGAAGTTACGCAAGTACATCAGCGCAGTGGATGCTTCGGCAGGAGATGGGCATGGCGGCGGCTCTTCGGCGTCACTCTACCGCGGCTGTAGATCCTCCTGACCCTCGGGGCGCTGAACGATAGCGATGATTTCGTCGTCAGTCAATTGACCGCACACAAGCACTCCATCGTCTATCGTAGCGTAATCATCGAAACTAACGTTTTCGGGTAGAGCGGACATTAGAGCACTGCACTCTTCGTCAAAGTTTTCATCTTCAATTGTGGTTGCCGATGTTGTAGCCGATGCAGCGTTGCGATGTAGCAGCGATGCAGTTGCCGATGTAGACGTAGTAGCTCGATGCAGTCGTCAAACTCGCGGTATCTCCATCACCGAGAAACCACAGTGGCGAAAGCAGTTCGCGATAACCTGGCTTGGCATGTCCGTCCAAGCTTTAACAAGCACATGAATCGCTCGCCAACAGAGTGACTTCATAGCGCTTACCCTGGTCCAGACAAAGCAATATTCTTGCCATGAGATGCTTGCGGTACAAGCCTTTCAGGTGTTTGATTATTCCTTGATCCATTGGTTGCAAGAGTGAGGTGGTTGCGGGTGGAAGGAAAATCAGGCGGATCATGGGCAGCTCCGTCATTTTTGTGTCGCACTGCAGTTGTCCGCTACTAACACGACCTTGCGCCCTTGGATGCGAACTGGCGGTTCAATTTTTGAAGCCAATCTTGAAAGATCTCGCGTGTCATCCAAGCTTTTTTGTTGAAACGGTAGTCCGTTGGAAGCCGCGGGATGTTCCGAAAGCATCGTGGCGTCTTGGATTTCCCGATCACCAAAGAGGCAGACGTTCCGTGCCTGTCATGTTGGCTGCCGCAAGCACGGTCACCCGCTCTTTACTGCGTTTTCCCCAGTGCAAGGATCCCCTTGAAGCGTTATCGTTTTGTCGGGGAGAGCTTTGAAAACAACGCCGTTTACGTCGCAATTGAATATGTCCTCGGGCACATACTCCGCAAGAGTATGTGCGAAGCTCCGACGTCTTCCAGTTTTCACACAAATCTTCATCCACACTCGGCTCTTTCACCACACACGTGCTTAAAAGTAAGAGAGTGCCTCTCCCTGAATCTTGCGAGCCATCCCTCGGAAGCACGGAATCCCTCGATGCCCAAACGTTCGCTGAACTGTTGAGCCTTTGCGCGAATCATGTCTCCAGTCATCGGAAGGTTGTGCGTTCTTACTTCTGTCACCCATTTGTAAACGGCTTCTTCGAGTTCTGGATGGGCTGCACTGCGAAGGCTTTTTCTTGAATTCACAAATTGCTCTTCTTCAAAAGCTTTCACGATTGCTGCTTCATTCCTAATGTAGGTAGCAAGCGTGCTTTTCTTGAGGTCATACTTTTCGGCAATTTCTTTTCTGGACAATTTTCCCTCCTAACTTCGTTGAGTATGTGAACTATTGTTTCTAAATCATTTGAAGAGTACTTTCCTCGCTTTTCTTTCGACATTTTCCGGTATGAGCGTTAAACGCCACGCACTCCAAAGAACAGAAACCAGAAACCGCGTGACAGCACGGTCCCTCTTCATCGCTCGCTCATTTTTCTCCAGTCTCCTTCTCCATCCTCCCGACGTTCTTTCTCACTTCATCGCTCACTCATTTCCTCTCGTTGCTCCCGTCTCCTTCGCGCGCCTCCCCACGTGATCGGGCCGGTGCGCTCTGACTGGGTCTTATCTCGACTAATCAAATCGGCCCTTTCTCCGGCGCGAGGCGCCGGCGAAGGGCGCCTGTCTGCGCGGGCGCTCTTCGCGGAGCGCGCCCGGCTCGAGGCGCCGGGGGCGCCGACGGGCATCGTGCGTCTGTGAGGTGTTGCAATCAGGCGTGGGCTCGCTGCAACGGCTGTTTGCCAATATGGGTAGGGACGTGTGTTGTGTTCTGAGGCGCCGTTTTAACCTTTAAACTTATAGTGTTAGCTTAAAAAATATATCCCGGTTACGAAGATGCTGGCTCCCGGTACGAATTATCGGGTTGGGGATATTTATCAGATCGAAATACCGGGGTTTTCTGCCTATTGAAGCCTGTACATTTCTGACGGTGCTAAACAGAAGGATCGAATTAACGCGATGATCGAAATAACGGGAGTCGAATTAACGAGCTTCGACTGTATCCGATTCAGTGAAGACTGGATGGTCCTCAGCATTTGATGTTAATGCATTAGGCACTGATGTCAGCTGGGAACTGGAATATCGCGATGCCGGCGATGAAGGTGGTGATGGCGACGGCATGCGACAGTACGGTGCCTCTTCTGGGGCGTCCTTATGACCAACCTCTTTTTTCGAGACCGAGAATGTCAGCCAAAGCTACAACGAATGCTAGCTTTGATGACAGGCATTCATTGGAAGAAAAACTACCAAGAGCAAAGAGGAAAATGAATCTAATGAGCTGCGATGTAGTGATATGATCAGGAGCGAAAGAGTCTGAAGAAAGAGCGCGATGGACGTAAACAAGGCATGGCATCACCAAGCACGGCCGATTGTGAGCGCGGTTTTGGTTCTCCGCCAATGGAATCGCTACGCATCGTATTTGCCTCTTTTTTTCTGTTTGGATATGCGGGGCTTTCCTGGGATGAAGATACCCTCTAACGTAGGAAGTTTTTTGCGGCAAAAACTAGAAGAAACGGTGCTTCTAACAAGGTTAAAATGTCCCAGCTACACCGAACGGGCGTGGAGTAGTCCTAGTTAGAGTGCCTCAATGTTGTTGGCCGCTGCGCCTTGCTAGAGTGGCGACATCTTTAGGGAGGGCAAGTGCCGCCTTTTCGGGGATTCCCCGGTTTCCCCCGACCGCTCCCGGTGGCGGCCGCCATTTTTCCTCTCGCGTTGTGTTGACGCTGCACGCGTGATACCGGGAGGTCGCCTCGTGGCCTCGTACCCACAACAATTAGGGTGCCTCGACAACAATGCCGGGTTGCTGCGTGCCGAAGTGCTCAAATAACTCCCGAAACGGGTGGAGGCTATTCAACATTCCAACGAACGCCAAACGGAAGCGACTGTGGCTGACGCAGATAAAAAGGGACAACTGGGAGCCGACCCGCTCCTCGTCTGTGTGCAGTGTGAGTAGCAGCTCTGTTTCCTTCCGATCCCTGTGTCGTTCACCGTAGGAAATATTGTTTAGAAGTACTGGCTGAGGTCCTGAACGATTATGTTATATAGATACTTCCACGACTCGCTACTGCTATTGCTCGCAGTCGTTGGTATAGCGACCAGCGATCCGACTTCTTTCTATTCTCCCGTACGCCAGTAAAATGCAATCGCCCAGCAACGAATGTTCGTGTGTAGCGCGAGCGCGCCGATCTCAGAGGCTATGGTTCGTGTGTGCTGGTCGGCTTCAGGACAGAATGTTACTGAGTAAGAATATTTCGTGTTGTCCTTGCTTACCCGCAGTCTCGGGGTTGTAGGCCGTTCGGTCGACGCTGCTAGAGTGAGTGTAAATACCGGGCAATCGGGAAGGGGGGGGGGTTAGTTTTTTGAGGGGTTCTGGGGTGATTGCATCACAAGCTTGTGTACACTTTGCATCAGGACCTCTGGGAAGGGTGTTGACCCAGCCTGGGGGAGTATGACACTAGCGTTGTATCGCACATTTCGTTATTTTGGTGTATCAACAGTTCTTTTGCAGAGAACCCATTAGTATAATGAACGTCTTTAAGTTAGATATTGAACATTCGCCCTTAGTGTGCATTAGCATGTTAAATAGACTCATGTTTGTAATAGATTGCCAAATTTAAGAAAAATAAATTGAGAGCAAGTTTGCTTTAGAGCCTACTTCTTTCTAATGATGCCCTCTGTTCTATTTTCAGGCCCACTTTGAGCCCAGTGCCTACGAGCAGAACAGAGCCGACGGATGGCAAAAGTTGACACCGATTGCGGTTCCAACAAGCGGGATAGATGGCCTAATAAAATTCTTAACTTTTGCAATATAAAAGCGAATTGAAAAAAAAAATATTTTTCTTGTTTTTAGTTTAAAAGCTCGTAGTGCAAGTGTTACGGTGCTCATTATGAACATCCGTATAACCTTTAAAAGCGTGGATTTCTCGAAGAGTTTGCCCCAGGCCAGCCAAATACAAATCACAGCCCATCTATCATTTCAATTTTGTTAGGCAATAATACCGGCGAATTAAAAGGGCGATATATCGAGCTCAGCGTAATCGCGGTCTCCGCCTCGCTGGTGACTGCCTTTCATTTTACTCATTTAATCCAACGTCAAATACCGAAATCTGTTGCACAAAACGGTACCACACATACACACTGTCCACAAACTTACATAAATCGGCCATCAGCAAGAAGCGGATCACAACACAAGCGGCAGCCGATGGCACTTTTGCCAACGGACTCGCCGTATGTGCGCACTAAATCGTCATTTTATATCATAAAACAGGTGCACACGTGACTCAGAGGGTGAGGTGACGCGTTCCTTAAAGCAGTCCTCCTTTATTTTCCAAGTGATCATACCCAATAACAGTACAAGGAGCTCAAAGGGGAATGCGACGCGCTCTTTTCCATATACCCGGCGCATCAAGCGAGAGGAAAAATGGCCGCTCTTCTAGCAGACGACAGAGTTGTCCCCACTCCACAAGGTGCAGCGGCCAACAACATTGAGGCACTCTAGTCCTAGTTTAAAAACGCTGAACTTCGCCGTTTGCTCGCTCAGCGGACATCGCGTGCGGCCGCCGGCGTGCCGAAAATAACTTTTAGTTAAATAAATACTGCATATTTATAAATAGAACTTTATGAAACTATGCGTCGGCAGTTAGTAAACCAGAATATAAAATTTCTGAAAACAAAATGTTTTCGGAAGAAATTGAAATTTTGAGCTTGCGTCGCCCCTGTTCGTACAATTCTAAAGTACGCTTTTTTTGCTGAAATCGGTGCCCAAAATTACATGCGCGTTACGATCAAAACCAAAAACTGAAGTTCAAGAACAACGCAATGCTCGGCATTAGAAGGCTAGCCCCATCGCCATCGTGACCGTTTGTTTATGTTCGCCTTTTTGGTATCCGTATTGCGCATTCTCTCGCGTCTATGGACTCGTGTCTGTCATTTTAAGACGGAAAAACGAAAAAGATTCCACTAGGAGGCTTTATTTAAACGAAAGGCCATCACCCTGGCAGAAAATATAACAATGAAACAGCACAGTGTAGCCTCGCAATCCCAACCACCTGACGAGCTCGCAAAGAGTTGTTTGGAAGACGACTTTCCCAAAGGTGATGGTCGCGCACTCGTACATGAACAAGAAGCGCGGCACTTAAAATGCTTTAGACAAAAGCAGGGATCACCTCTGTGGACAGTGAAGAACCACAGTCGGACTCTGACCACGGTGACTAGTGTGCATTTTCTTTTTGTGTTGGCATGTGTTTCATACAATCTGTTCTATGAGGTATGTGTTCAATCTTCATTGTTTTACCTGCGCGGTAGAATCGGCAGCAGTTTACTTTTTGATTATCCGGAAGCTAAATCTGCCTGCGCGTTAGAATCGTGCAAACACGATAAGTCCAAGAGAAGGAGCACCTTGATGGTACCACATGACTGGAACCTAAAGTGGCATGAGCTTGAAACAAAGCTCAGGGGTTTGCATGCCAAACCAACGGCAAAGATCTGAAAATCCACGTGACCTTAAAGGGGTACTGAACCAAAAATTGAAATTTTCAAATTTCGTTCGGAAATGGGTCAAGCATGACGTGTAATAACCGTAATTCATAATCGCATGTTTGTATTTTGAACGATTGGCTATATTTTTCGTTCCAAACGGTGCACTCGAGCGAGCGCTCGAAGAGAAGCGAACGGAGGGCGCGATGCGTCATGGGACATCCGGCGCAAACAAAAACAGAAAGAAAAGTTTCCCCGCATTCGTGACGTAGCAAGGCTGGCGGGATTATGAGCTTTGCCCTTGGTGGCGTTGTCAGCGTTGTGGTGGTGTCAATAGCGTCAGCGCGCTACAACCGAGCCGTTCGAAGTGCCCGTGGGGTGACGAGCGTGTGGCTGGCTCAAGAAGCACGTAGCTTCCACAGCACTGTCAGCTTAGGGCTGAACGGGGTGGGGAAAGCAACTTTGTCCGAGTTTTGAGCGACTGGCTAATCTTCTAGGGGAGAATGGCTGCATCCGGCTGCACAAACGAGGGTCCGAGAAAGAGGAGAGTCCACCCTTTCCGTCTTCTTGGACTGTTTGGTTCAATGCGCGATTTGTGAGTTGAGGAGGAAAGCTAAGAAGGAAAATGTTGAAATGCCAAAGAGCGGCGCTGCGCCAGAGGAATCTGCTACGTCACGACTACGTAGCAGATTCCACAACGTTGCTAGACTACCTCCCAAATAGGCTCCGCATGCATCCACCAGGTGCACATTGGAAGATCGTTTATTTAGCTTTAAAATTAGTTTTCTTGTGCCTTTCAACGGAAGACTGGTGTTTTTGAGGTTAGAGTGCAACATGCAACACATTCAAGCTAGAAAATGAGCGCTGAAATTTCGTTTCCCTACACCTTTAAAGGTGCACCACAAATCTCCGTTATACGGTGTCCAAACCCACTGAGTGCGGATTGGCGAGACCTGCAGTTTGCCTCGTTGCCAGCGAGACGGCTAAAGCCAAGCCGTACCGGTTTGTCGTCGGTGGTCCCGAAGACGAAGTTCTTGGTGGTGACCAGTCCATCTTTCTCGGCGAGCGCCGCCACCTTGATGCGGTTGGCGATGCGGTCCAGCACGGACGTGCCCAGCTTCAGGAAGGAGCCGCAGACGGCCGGTGTCTTGGCGCCCTCCCTCTTGCTCAGCCTGGACTCCTGTATTCGGGCTGTTGAGGAGACGCGAAACCGGTGCCGAATGAGGTAAGCCCAGTGTCGCCAACCTCTGCAATCGTTGCTTCTCTGAATTTTATCACGAAATTCCCTAGATTTCCTAGATTTTCAGCAAATGTGTTAATTAGTGGCAATATTGAGATTACTGTTATGGAGTAGCTAAGAACAGATTCTTGTAGTTGGGTGGCCATTTAAAGGTTAAATTTGCTTTGTTAAAACCTTTTGACATAATTAAACTTTGTTACTTTGGCCTTGTGTGGCCCCCCAAGATCGCTGTTATTATACCACTGTCTGGCCCCGACAATATACAAAGAGGCCTTTTCCCGCTGCACTTGGCCGGCACGAGAAGGAAAAAGGAAGGAACGTGTCTCTAAAGCCCTCTGAAGCCCATTAAAAAACAATCCCTAGATTTGAACATATTTCCCTTTGCCCCTAAATGATGACGAAAATTCCTAGATCTAGGAAAAAATTCCTAAGGTTTGCAGAACTGGGTAAGTTTACGGTGGCCAGACGTCCCGTTTTGAGCGCCTTTTAGAGGTTTGTTTCTGCCGTCCTGTCATTTTGTATCAGGGAAGCTTCATGTTCTGCTTTCGTGAGGACATGCGTAGTAGTTGTGAAATTAGTCCTAAGTGAATGGAAGAAAACGAAAGAATATTTACTTGTTACGGATCTAACTTTATAAAAAAAAATCACTCTATGAAAGTGTCAGCTCCCAGAGTAGAATTTTAAGCTCTCTCTGTGGTTAAACTTAGGAATACATCTTTTTCCCCTGTACCTATGAAGTGTGGGAGACCTTTTCTGTAGTATTAGTGAATTTAGCATACTTCGGAAGGCATATCATTTAACTAATATTTAAAAATGGTGAAGGGAGGAATTCAAGATTTCAAGAATTCACAAAAAATATGTTTCACTTTGAACTGACTGGTAGCAAAGCTTTTCTTTTGCCTCGGTAATACCCGTACACCCATGATGGCGTTGCTCACTTGCTTCTAGAGGCTGCACACCTCGAAGGAAATTACTCGTCACTTTTCTGAAAATACGGTAAGGTAAAAAAGATGTTATCCTTGCTTACCACACCAGACTTTGATTTAATTTTTATTTATTCGAGGGCTCCATCTCTTTTTATCCCGGCTTGACATTAAATTTTCTGCTTTGCGGGGCCAAGCACCAAAATCGAATTCATTGTGTTACAGGCTACAGTCAAATCCTGCTAGAGCGAACGCCACTTCAACGAAATTTCTGCAAAAATAAAGTATTTCCATTTTCCCGTCTCTTGTCCATAGAGAATAGCATCTAAAAAGTCTCTCCACAACAAACGCCTTATCACATGCCGCGTTACTAAAATGAAGCTTTCATAAAAAAATAAAAACTCGATGGTCTAATTTACAAACGACGTTTTCCTTGAAGTAACTTATCATAAAAAAAAGCAAAACACGTGTCTTCTTTATAAATTAAAAAAATATAAAATCATCATCCCGTTCGATATTGTCACTCGCGATGTCACTACACTGGCCAAAGAAAGCACAGCCGCCCTGCAAACTGCTGCTTGGAGGCTGGAAACTAAGTGTAAACATTGTAGCATCATTTGGTGGTGAAGACGATGTACCCAAGCGCTCCGCAAGAGCTCTAAAGCCTCCAAACTCCCTGCAGAGGCTGACTTGCATTACGTTTGGGCTCAAGCCCAGCCAAGTCACATCTATGGCGAGCGAGTTGACAGAGCGTGGTTGTCGGTCAAGAAACTACTCAATATCATAATAGAAAATATGTAGCAAAAACCACTGTTCGCTTTAAATTTGCTTCAAACTCAAAATGCACTACTTGCACAAGGATTTGGTCCAGGTTTCAAACAGAAACAGATCGTTCTCATCAGAAGCTCCCAAATGTGACAGCATAACACCCCTGTGCTAGAAGACACACTCTCTTTAAAAAGACACGTATTATCACCAAGGCGGCAAGTGAAAAAAGAAGGCAGATATCCCAAGTGATTTCGGCACGTCTTTGTTGGCATTGATGCCGACAGATGTGAATGTAAAGGTATGAACGAAATTCATAAAGGTATTAATGAAAATCGAATCATGAAAACTGTTCGCAATTCCAGTTTCTCAAGTTATAAAGACTACTGTAAAACACCGGAAAAGCACCCACTTTTGGACAAGCGCCCACTACAGTCGAATGTCATTAATTCAAACTCGAGGGGACCGAACATGTTTGAATAAAGCAAAGTTTGAATTAACGGGAGTTTCCTCCTATAGAGACACATAGGATGGGACCTGCATGTTAGTTTGAATTATTCCCAAGTTTGAATTAAGAGAGTTTGAATTAATGAGATTCGACTGCATTAACATTTCCAAAACTTTGAAATTCTGATAATATGTTAAGCACCCATCCCCAGTACTTCGTTGCTTGCGATGGAAAGGGAAAGACTTCTTGGGCAGGGGAAAACATTAACTGTGTTATCTAGGTCACTTGGGTGCAGTCAGAGATCCTTACAATGCTGGAGGTCAGCAGCCCAGTTGTAGCCACGTCAGGACCGATGGGGGTCAAGATAATGCGGTGTGACAATGGACAGTTCTTGGAAACAAAACCAGTGGTCCAAGGGCTTTTGTGAGACACATCTGGATAAAGTATGCATGCTGCCACGGTTCCTCGCTTCTCGTGCACGCTGCCGCCATCTTGGTTTTTACTGCTTCAACCGGACAAGTGCCCATGCCTAGACTAACCAATTTTCAGCAGAAAGTGGGGTGGGTGCTTCCCCGGTATCTTACGGTACCGCTGTGCAGGACTCTATAGACTTTCACATCCCAGGAAGTGGACGCTTTCAAAATCATCATAACTTTTGCCCATGACGACGCTACTGCGGAGCAACTGCTGTCCGACTACGAGAATAGCATCATGCTTCTCCGATACGAAAAAAAGGCGCAGTGATTTCTGGATTTAAAGCCTCGTTCATGTACCATCACAACTAATACATCATCAACTAATATTGTTGGCCAATTTCACATTGATTTCACAATAACAAAGTTCTCGTGACAACAGACATTTTTTTTTGTTTTCTGTCAACATCGTCGTAGCGGGATACGACTGTATTCAGATTATAGGTCTCACAAATTATACTTTTTCTTGTGGTCTTGTGAAAGTCAGATAGAGTCAAACCCATTTATATTGAACTCACAAAAAAACGTCTACCAGTTCGATATAGCGGGTAATTCGATATAAAAGTTAAAATGAATTTGACTCCCAAAATCCACTTTCTGCTGACATATAACACAATGAAATAGTCTTGCCTCTTGTGCTGCTTTTTCTTCATTGCATCTGCGATAACTATATTTTTCTACGCTATCGACGGACTCCAAAATGCTGAGGCCGCTGACTTCTATATTCGCGCATTAGCACCGAACTATGCCAAGAGCACAGAGCACGTCCGAGCAGAAGCACCTTCTCCTGCAGAGCGCCGTTTTCCAACTCTGCTACAGTGTAGACCGCATATAACGTATGTCACGGGAGTCGCAAAAATCCGCACTATAAGCAGTGCACGTGCTATAAACAAAACATTAATTTTCAGGCCAAAATACATGCCATGAGACAACTTACCTTTGTAAAACAATCTATTTTATGTTAGATGAACCTTGGGTCATCAGGCCTTTCCATTTGCTGAGTACACCATAAGGCATACATTCTCGCTTCTCGAAGCAACGCGGTCGTTTGTATTTTCCGGGTCATAAACAAGCGCTGCTTGTCGGAGCCGTCCATGTTTGCACAAAACAAAACCGTGACACGTTCCTTGGAGACTTTCCGGCCGGAACAGGGTTCAGCTCTCATCGCGAGAGTGCGATCGAGAAGCAGCAGGCCCCCCAGCCGCGGCCGCTCGCTCGCGCAGCAAGCGGGGGAAAGGAGGGAGAAGGACGCGATGTACCCTGCAAGTGTTGCGCCATGCCAGCCATGCACCTTACCCCTTGCCCCCTCCCTTCTCTCCCTTTGCGGACACTGCACACACACACACACACAAAAAAGTTTTACTTTTGTTTGTTGCTTACACGCGGTCCAAACAGACGACATGGAGCAAGTTAGCAAACTGCAAGAAGCGAAACCAGAAACTATCCAGCCTTGCTTTGTGCGCGCGTGTGGTGTAAAAAAGGAGGTTGGTGTTGCGTCACTCGAGCCAACACCTCGAGCGAGGGGGTGAAATCGAAAGGGTAAAGGCTTGGGGGTGGCTCGATAAAGCTTTCGGAGCTGAGCGCGCGCGTGCGTGTGTCGGTCGCACCTCGCTACCTTGCTGCGTAGTCATTCGTCTTCGCACTCTCTCTGCTTCTCCTCGCTTCTTCAAGCAACCTCCTTGCCCCCACAAGTGCCGGCTTTTTTGTTTTTTTTTGTAGCGCCTGTTTTAGAAATTGCATTATAACCGGTATCTCCCTTCGCGCGCCTGCATTTTAAGCGGTACGTAATTACATGGAGTCGTATGGGAGGCGAACCGGTGGTTGAAAAAAGCCGCGTTATACCCGGTCCTGCACTGTTAGCGGTTACGCTGTAAGTGGTCTATACTGTAG
>JAZHYW010004387.1:0-33656 GCA_037355805.1 Ixodes ricinus
TCCCCTGAGTACCCTTCCCTCCTCCTCCTCAAGAGCTGCGCTCTAATTCGGCGTTACAGAAAGTTGTAAACGGCTTTCTTTTTTTTTTTTTTGCATAATTTTATATTAGCGCGGAACTGACGCTTTCTTGACCCGGTGCACTTCTTTGGATTTTCCGCTGCCACAGCTTATGCAACCGCCGACGGTATGGGCGAAAAGGCTTAGAGGCGGACGTCGTGCGTGAGTTAGTTTCAAGTGATTCTTTTTATCGTGTTACGTATAGCGATCCAAAAGTACAATCGCGCAAAGCGTGCGACGAGCACAAGATGCTGCAGCGCGATTGTTGCTGCAATGTTATTGAGCTTCACATGTTCCCCAAATATCCTTATTTATGAAGTCAGTCGATCGCGAGCGTGAACCGCGAGGTCTATGTATCAGACTTGACGTTTATGCTCACAACTAGTTCGTCTAAGGCAAGCGGAGAGATTCCATCTCGGGTGCCGGTGCTCCGATCAGGTTATCCCTGCAAGGTCTCCTCTTACTCTACGGAATATGTGAAGTGTACGAAAACGTCTACGTGCCACCACTCAAGATGCAGCTATCCAATGCCGAGAGCTTATCTGCATAGACTACCTTCATTGAACTGCTCATATTTGCCTTCGTTGTGGAAACTCCAAAACAATACTCCACCATCTTTGTCCTCGTTTTACCGAGGCAATGTGGTGGCCTGTCATTACCCAGCCCGATCGAACTGGCTAAGTTCCAGCCAAGTTGTTGTAGAGCCCACCATATTCGAGTCTAGCCAAGTTCCCCCCCCCTCATACCCACACCGTTGCCTACCCAGACAGCTGTGCTGCCGCAACCAGCCGGTGTTTCAAATTTAAGCTGCTAGACGGAGTCGTTGGCGCCGCAAGACGGCCAGCAAGTGTTTGAAAATGCGTCTCTCACGCATCGGAACGCAAAAAGGAGCATTCCAATCAGAGGGCAACATCGAGAACGCGTAGGAAACGCGCGAGGACGAAGCAGCCAAGCGTGCGCCGTCGTTGTTTGAGGTAGAGGGTAAACAAACGCACGAGGTGCGCAAGGAGCACACCAACTTGCATGACCGTGTTCTCAAGATGGCGGCAGCCTTTAAAGAAAACGATGTTTGCTCACACCATGTGTGGGCACTATACGCATGCGCATAAACCAGACTCGCGAGAAGTGTTTGTCTTTTGTCCCCCTTGTTCCCCTTCTCCAGGGATTATTTTCGCCATTCTTGTCCAGCTCGCTGGCACCCTTTGCATATAATTGCATCATCATCATCATCATAGCCGAAAGCAGTGCCATCGCAGCGGCGTGACGTGAGCGCCGCACGTCGGTCAACGTTATAAGATTAGTTCAGTTACGGAACTGCTTGCACGAGCGGTACCGCTCTCTCCCCCATGGCCTGCCGCCTGTCGTTTGACGCGCCGGACGACTCCTCTGGTAACTGCAGCCTATCCTATGCGATACGTAGGATTCGAAGCACAGCTTCTAGATTGCGTTTTATCGAAAACAGTTTTTACTGAGCGAACATCTATAGTTGCGCTTCAAACGACGGGAGGCTACGGGAGGCGCACTGAAGTGAGTGAGTGAGGGAGGGGGAGGGGGGGTGAGGGGGGGGCAGCTACCGCTCGGTGTTGGAGTTCTACAACTAAGGTAATCTTTTCCAGAGCGTCCCCGAAAGTTACCAGACACACAATGTACTTGAGCCAGACACAACACATTGTCATTATTATTCCAAAACGAGAATTACAAACAAAATAAAATGAAAGCCGTTTACAACTCCCTGTAACGCCGAATTAGAGCGCAGCTCTTGAGGAGGAGGGGAAGGAAAGGGGGGGGGTCACGTGACCTCGGGGGTCACGTGACCAGGGAGTCACGTGACCTGGGGGGGGTCACGTGACCTCAAGGGGCGGAGGGCGGAGAAAAGTTTCCGCTAAATTTAGCGGGGAATTTCTAGATTTAGCAGGGGAAAATTTTCCGCTAAATTTAGCGGGGAAGTTTTTCCGCTAGATTCAGCGGGGAAAATGTTCCTCTAAATTTAGCGGGGAAATTTTTCCGCCAGATTTAGCGGGGAAAATTTTCCGCTAGATTTAGCGGGAAATTTTCCGCTAGATTTAGCGGGAAAAATTTTCCGCTTTTTCCGCTAAATTTAGCGGAGAAGATTTTCCGCTAGATTTAGCAGGGAAAATTTTCCGCTAGATATAGCGGGGAAATTTTCCGCTAATAGCGGGGAAAATTTTCTGCCAGATATAGCGGGGAAAATTTTCCGCTAGATATAGCGGGAAATTTTCCCGCTAAATTTAGCGGGAAATTTACCCATCATGCACCGCTCGGTTACGCCGACGGCGACGGCGACGGCGACGCCGCTCAAGCCGGAAACAGGCGCCTAAGAGCTGCGCTCTAAATATACATTTACATAAAAAAAGGTTTTTAAGTTATCAACAGCTCAGCTGCTGACCCGTATTTCTTGCTCTTAATATTAAATTGTGTAGTTAGTTTGTAGCATTTTATCGTTCACTGGCTAGTTTACGTTAGTTTGTTGGTTACCATACTTATATAATCCCCGCGATACTGTTCCCGCAAGCTTCGGGACGCTGGAGACCATATAACCACTTTTAGTTTTCGAATTGCAAATTTTATTAGAATATTTACTAGTTCTTATCAAAATTTTTGTCCCGGTTCACCCCGACCAATAAAACGCCACCAAACAACTTGGACTCGCCAAAAGTCGAAGCGAGTCGTGTTCATTCGGGAGAGCCATTCACGCAAGCAGGTGATAGACTGTAAACCAGTTAATGTCATCTGAAAAGAAAAAAAGGCACCGTGCAACTTGCACTTATGTGCCAGCCCAATGTAAAACCGTTTCGCTAACGCCATCCTCCTCCTCCTCCTCCTCCCCTCCCTCCCTCCCCCCCCCCCCCCGCCCCAAATTTCCCGCACACCAAAAAAAGTTCGGAAATCACGCCGCCCTCTTACGGGAGAAAGGTCCTCTCGCCGCCCCTGCCAGGAGCGCGATCACATGACGTCCAGCGCAACCGCGATTGGCTGACCACGCTGCGCCTCAGCCGTGACAATTATCAGCGAAAGAACGAGGGTATCAACGTTGTACCAGCTGTACTCGCCCTCTTCCGGCGCCAAAGCCATTCGCGACAAAACCAGATAAACGCTCGCAGGCTCCGTTCTTTTCCGCTAACACGACACTCGCCCACCAGTACAGCAAAGCAGTACAGCTGACGCCTTTAAAAAGCTGCCAATAAAGCCACCATACCTTCGAAGAGCTCGTAGCCTTTAAGTTCTCTCTCCGGAATCGCCTTAATCCGTTGGACACGCCGTTGCTCGTCGGTTGGGAGGGACAAGGTGTGGACCTTCGGCTCTCCGGCACCCCAACACCACAGGGCGAAACGCTTATAACTTAAAAGACATCGATCTTCACATTCGCACTCACGAGAGAACTAAACATTCTGGGCTTCTAAACTCGCCAAACACGAAGTTGGGGCCGAAGTTCACGGTTTTCTACGTCGCCCGGTTGCGCACCTAATGTCTCGCTTTGCATCGCTTGCGACCCGCCTGCCGTCTGATAAAGTTGCATTGTCACGTCGCGTTTCCTTTTTTTCTTTTTTTGGTACAACTTTATAATTCACTTCACTTCCAATTTGATGGCCAAACAGAACTCAGAACTGATTGGGGGATGACGGCGCATAAAAAAATAAAAACGAAAAGGTATTTCTCCGGGCCATCCGGATTGCTTCGTCAGCGTCGTCGCAGATGCACGGCGGTGAAAATCCTCGGCAGGATTTCCGAAGCTCTTTTCACTTGGCCTCGCAGCAGAAACTTAGCTGACGTAACAAAAACCGAAACATGCAGGCTTTAGTTCCTGGAAGGTGTTGGCTGATCCGACCCGGAGGCGTACGCTTTCGAGATACTTTGGTTTCGTTTTTAAATTCAAAGCTGTACTACATATAGGTATCCTGCGTCTACAGCTCAGCATCTACAGCTGAGAGACAAGTCGCCCGTTGAGGCAGACTAAGTTCAAGCTGTATAAACATACCCCCAACCCAATTTTTCTTCGCACATTTTCCGCAATTGTTTTTATTCACCGGGTGTCTCAAGTAGCGGCCAGGCCCTTTAAATTGACCACAAGTAGCGGCCAATTGGTTTCTTAACCTATCGCGCTACGATCTGCAGCGTTGGCCACAGGTGGTGCATTTGTTCTATAAAATTTTCAAAGAGTGAACTTGCCCGAGAAAAAAGTAAAGAACAGAGTAAAAAAGGTCAGAGCCATGGCCTGCAAAGCTTTCAATGGTCAGAGCCATGGCAGATAGGGCGCTCCCCCAGGACAGGGAAAGGTTCATTTCGGATGGAGTCGATGTGCTCTGCCGTACCGCCGGCCACCGCCCAAAAAGCCTGAAGATGGGAGCTGCTGTTGAGCACTTCAAAAACAACAGCCTCAAGCTACTGACGTCCGAGAAGGAAGGGGGATTCGTCGTCCTGCCTCATGATTTGTACGCCGCCAAAGCAAGGGAGGCGGCGGCCAAGAACTTCAAGGTGGTGAAGCCGGGATCTCTGAACAAGGCGAAGTTGAGGGACGATAAGTCGGTTCATTAACTTAAATTTGTTACTTCAGTTTAAACTAGTAAAAGTAAACGCAGGGTTCCAATGAGAAACTTGCAGAGTGTCATCGAAAATATATAAATCAGTCCCTTTCAGAATGACCTGTGGCGGGTGGGAAGCGCGGTAGAGCGTTGAAGTCACCACTGGTGTGCAACAGGCGCAAGGCTGATGGTGGTTTCCGATGACGCTCAGTTCGTTTCTAATTAGAACCATTTATTTATTTTCATAAATTAAAAAAATATAATTGACAAATGTTATTTAATAACTGGGCTTATCGTGACGATTCTCCCCTTATATTATGTCCCCCTGGCAGCATAATTCAAAAACACCGACCGCAAGCTTTTGCAGCTTTCTTAAAACACATTTTCAAAACCTAAAGGAAAACACCCTGCGTATATGCAAGGCACCAATTAATTCCTAGGTGAACGGTGCGAAGTAGAAAACGAGCCGCATTTAGCTCGGTGAACACCTTTTTATTTCCAATAAAACATTTTTTATATTATGCTTTTATCTGGGAACATGTGTATAACTAATCACGCTTACTCCTCCTATTAAGTGTATAACTTAAGGATCCTGTAAGCCATGTGCGGACTGTGGTAAGGTCTATACGTACTTCAAAAAAATATTGGCAACTTTCACGACCTATAGGGGGCGCACTGGCGTCTATCAAAATGGCTCTCATCTGGATGATCGTCGTAGAACAGCAGTAAGAGGCTCGGTCTCAGACGCGTAAGCAATTTTAGTGTCGCTATATACAAGCATTAATAAAACCTTTATTTTTTTTTACGTCAGGAGGGTGTACGTAAATATCTTTATTGTGAAGCCAATCATCCAGGAGCTAGGGAGCGCTATTTTTACACCGCGGAACCACCATCGCTGAAAGTAGTGAATTGTGAGGCCGCTACATCTCAGAGTCCGAATATATGTTGCTGGTGCATACAGCGTGTCTACTGTACCATAAAATAATCGAAGAAGTTAACAAAGCTCACGCGCGATCCAGGCAAACGATAACGCCAGTTGCCGGGCTCTACTGCCGGCGCTTTGTGTTCGGCTGGAAAGGGTCACGTAGTGCGCCGCTGGCGCGGTTTTGGTAGCCGGTGCCGCCGGCAAGGGCTCGCCGGTGATTGATCACCCCAATTCGCCACTCTTATATTTTCATCCCGCATACCAGGTATGGAAACCACGCGACCGAGAACGAAACGGAAACAAAGAAAGAATGTTTATGCGCCGAGAAAGTGAGAGGAGAGAAGGAGAGGAGGACACGAGAAGGGACGTCCGAACGCCGAGCTCTGATTGGAAGGATTAGTGGGTAGAGCCAAAGCTAGCAGCCTTTGTCTCCCCTGCACTCATCGAATGCTTGAGAACGCGGAACTTCGGCGTCCGGCGTTGGGTTCTCGCATTCGAACGCGTTCCATGAGTGCAGAGGAGACCAAGGCTGCTAGCTTTAGCTCTACCCACTAATCCTTCCAATCAGAGCTCGGCGTTCGGACGTCCCTTCTCGTGTCCTCCTCTCCTTCTCTCCTTCACTTCTCGGCGCATAGCCCTGCGGCGACGCCAAGACGGACGCGTTTGCCGCTTGGGGCGGATCCGGGATCCACTAACGATGACGTCATACACAGGCCTTGTCCTCGAGGTGGTATTGGCTCCGCTTTCCCTCACGTACCGCCACAGCGCAAAAATAAAAAAAAGAGAGAGGAGGTGGGGGGGGGGGGGCGTGGTCGAGCAGCCTCGGCTTCGCACAATATTGCCGATTCTAACCCCTGTTTTAACCATTTTTTTTCTGTTTCCCCATCCGCCATGTTTGTACGTCTAACGGCGTGTGTCCTTCAAGTCGTTTCTCCTTCCCAGCTTTGCAAGATTTTCACGTTCCTGGTTTTCGCCCCCCCCCCCCTTCCCCTTTGCAGTCGAACTTCTCTGCCGGAGCTCCAACGACGACTACGACGACGAGAAGAGAGATTAAACCCCCCAAAAAAGTGAGAAGATAGTTTTCCTTAATATCACGTCGCGGAGCAATATATGCATACCTAGCCGCAAAAACTCCAGTGCGGCCGTTCATTTTGGAAGCGCGCGAGGCGGAACCCTCTAAACATGTATCAACTTTTTACCGACACGGAACTCCTCCCATGGCTTCCAGATCGCGGTTTCGAAATTGACGGGACTAAGCGGAAAAATTAAACGACAAACGCGAGAAGAAAAAATGAGCTGGAAGTGAGCGCCGCTTAGAGCGAGGTTCTTCTTGACAGATGGCTGGCGGAACGATCACAGCAAGGCGCCGATCATTTCGACGTCTTCTCGAGGAGCTCCGAGACAAATGGACACCGTCAAGAGACCGCAGACGGGCGATTATGAAGCCGCGCGTTGCTCCACGAAGCGTGCTAGGGAGCGGAGCAGGTTTGTGCGACGAGGTGTTTCGAGGGGGCCGGCTCACACGGCGGGCACTAGAGCTACCAAATAGGCAGAGCTTGGTTTTAAATAGTCGTGCCTTACCAACACGCCCAAGTTTCCATGCTGAGCTTGGTTTGTTCGATTGTTTTGTCATTTATGCGTGTAGTTTTCTACCGAAGGGGACCACTACAGCCAATTTCCGTTCAACTGTAGACCCGAGGGAGCCAATCAACTAGCTCTAAAAGTGCACCGCCATGGCGCTCATTGCCTTTCTTCGATCGCTATCATCCTGGAAATATTCTGGAAAATCCTGGACAAAATCGCCCGCCGCCCGCAGGAACCGAACCTCTGCGTGCAAAGCGGAGACGTTACCCATTAACTTCACCACAACTTGTTTTTTTTTAATTTGGGGGGGGTTAATTTACGTGATTCTATGCACGATAATACTATATAGTACAATATATACCTAAAATTAATAAATAACGAGACTGGAGCAATCTTCAGCCTAACTCCGGCACGAACAATTGTCCATGCGCTTCTTTCCTTACGTCTATAAACGTAACAACGACCTAAATATTCGGCTCGTCAACACTTCCCCTTGAAGAATATTTGGAGAATCCACAACTCTGGGCGCACCAAGGTGGATTACTGGGACAGTTCAGCTAGACTCTTTTCGAATGCGCGGTGGCAGAGTTGGTGACAAAAACAGTCACCCGCGATCAAGGGACCGAGTTGGTTCCGAAACGTCGGGATTTTTGCTTTTAATAAAGCTTGGTTAGAGATTGAAGTTGAAGTTTTTTAAATCATTCCTAACCAGACAGATGCCTGTCGAAAATGTTTACATTCAAGCTTCTAGATGTTGAATTACTGCGGATGCTGCATACCACCAGAATCCGGTCATTTGCAGGATACAAACCAGGTCTGCCAGCACTGCTCTGGGCGCCTCAAGGCGGTCACTTATCTGCCGGCACGCCTGATGAAACCCGAGCACTGGACACGGGCTCATGACAAGCGAGTACGCCACCATGTCACGTGACTCCCGGTGCGAATTCGTGATATCTTGTGACGTCACGATGTCAACAACGCTAATGAATCCAGTGACCTTCTCAATTCAAACCGACTTGACGCAGCGAGTCACGGCGCGACATGACGTGACATAACTTGACAGCATGTCTTGACAACATGACGTCACATGACCACGTGACACATGATTAATGATAGTGTCAATACAAAAGCGCCACGAAAACCGACAGTTGCTCATGCAGTGCAATTCTGTATATGACGATTTTATCAATGCATAGAAATACAGCTGCCAATTTTTTTATTCTCAAATATATATTTTGTGATACTAACAAAAAACAATAATACCGTGAACCGTTTTGAACCGGTTACCGTTGTATTTTTTTCTTGTTCAGCTCCGGTTCAGTACCAAGATGGCGGCAGACATTTTGGTTTGATTCAGTTCCGGTTCGGCTAAAAATAACCCTTCGTTTCCTGTTTTCGCCTCGGTTCGGTTCCGGTTCGACACTCTGCTCGGCACTACTTTCTTTCCCAATTTTCTTGCGGACGCCGCCATCTTGGTGCATAGTTCAGAGCGGCGCAAGTTGCGATTGAAAAATGCGGTATCCTCGGCTTTGTGCATACGGCGTCAGGAAGCTTAGGCGGCATCGTTTTGCTCTGTCGCGGGCTGTTTAACATTTAAAGAGGACGGAGGAACCGTTAACTGAGATTTTAGACAAACCTTCAGATAAACTGGCAACCATGATTTAAAGCACCAAGATCATATTTTTGGTTTCTAGGCTAGGTGGCGCAAGCTAGCGCCCGTTATAAACGGAACAGCCGTTAGCATTCATCCATCCATTCCATCCATGGCCGAGGTGTTTTTACTCTAGGGCGTCGCGAACTCAGAGCCGTAGGTGTCAGAGTTCGACCATTGGTTCGACGTATATTCGAAACTTGTTGAGTGCGCCAGTTCGACCGAAAGCGGGCTGGGCATGTCCGAGGTTCGACTTCAGATGTGCGCATGCGACCAACCAGAAGCTGGACCAGTTGGCTTGCGAGAAACAAACCTGGATGGCTACATTGGCGTAACTCGGTGACTGAAATTAAGGTGCACGCGCTGATTCAGTTATGCTCATCAGTTAATTGACAGTACAAACAAGTGGAGTGATCGACATACTTCGTACGTGAAGCGCTGAGGAATGTAGTCTGCTATTTTAATGGTCACATCTGTCCGAGCAAAACAGAGTTGTGCGGCGCACACATACACCCTATTTGCAATCACAAAGAATTACTACGCTAAACCCAGACGTGCTTGTATCAAGGTCTGGCCACACATAGTCCTTAGATCAGAGTCGAACCGGTCGCTACCACCTGCTGAGAATGTTGTCGATTCAGGTTCGTCAAGAGAGCATGCCATGCCCTCAGTCCGAATCTGCCGAAAGCCTTGACTCTAAAAATACGGTTCGACAAAAGTTCACGACACCCTCTAGTTTTTACTCTGAGCGCTGTAGCGTACTTAGTAGCTCTAGCGAGCGCGGATGATGGGGCTGCCAGGTGTGGAACGAGTTCTTTGGATCGGAACGGACGCGATAACGCGAGGGGAATGCATCTTGCAGCGTGGACCTGGCTTCTCAACATGAGAGAGCGATTTCGGAAGAGAGGCGCGATTTGTTTGCCATTGATGACGAAACGTGCGTCTACAGTCATGGTCGAAATCGTCGCTCTCCATTTCTGGGCGTGAATTCTGCTTACGAATAATCGAGCTCGTTTTGCCGACATTAGAGGGTGATTAAACTTTGAAGATACGTATTTGTTGGATCGTTTACGACTCATCAATAAAAATGTTCAAACTCGAAAGTTTTTTTTTCGTGTGTATGTCAAACGAGTTATGTGTTTCCTAAATAAACACAAGAAGCTTCATCTGCTTTAACTTTATTTTTCTTAACGAGGCTTATGAAGTTGCCGTTGATTAATCTTAGATTTTATAAACAAAAACAACTAAAGTGGTATTTTGTCCAGTCACTGGCAACTTAATTAATAGACTCGGAGCGTGCCGGGTCCCGGTCGCCTTCTCATCATTCCACAGCCAATGAAATTGCGGCATTAAGAGTCTAATAATAATCTATATTAATCTTTATTCATTATTCATAAAAAGAAGCCATACAGAGTCAAGTCCGCCTAAGCCAGAGAAGGTCGATGATCGAAGTTTGAATCGCCAAGCAAGAAGTGAGGCATAACCAGCTACGCGTCCTTTGAGCTCTCAGTGGCTGCGTTTACATGGACGCGGCATTAGCGCGTCGAATTGAGAGGGAACCAATAGCATGTGTGCCGAGTTCCTCTGCTTCTTGCTCTTCTGCCCAATCACAATCGTCATATCTCGATTCGATGCGCTACGGTCGCATCCATGTATCCGCAGCTAATGACTGTAAACTGTATCGTGTGTCACGTCCAATATATATATTAAAGAAAAAGATTGAAAAACGCGACTTCCTATTTCATTGCATAGTCATGTTAAGTACTGGCCTAATTTTCATAGTTCGCTGTTAAACGAATAAACCCACGAGGCAACTGCCATTTTCTCATTTCTACTGACGTGCCAACAAAAACACACATGGTATCAGTGCTAATACATGTGCGTCTTTCACACTGCTCTGATGTTTTAGAAGAAAAAGAAGACCATCGATTATCTTAAATGGCCGCCGCCCGAATGCATTCTTACAAAATTTAACCCAAAGGGTTCATTGTATCTGTGTGTCTCTGCGCGAGAAATGCGTATGACTGACATTAAAATCAAAGTTGTCCTTGAAAAAAAAAGTCATGTTTTGCACAGGGAAATGTTTAAATAAACTTAATATTTCATTTCATTTTCTTTTTTCATGGGGCTTGAAAGCAATACGGAAAGGAGTGGGGCACAGCAAAAGACATACAAATGTAAAAACAATGAAAAGACGAAAAATACATAATTACTACGCAACGTTATTTAACGAAGTAGTAAGTGCAATTTTTCGAACGAGCGGTGTTAGTAATTGTGATCATGACTGCGGTAAGACGATTTCACCCGACGACGGTTTGAGGGACGAAGGAGGCATTAGGGAGTTTTCGTAGACCGCGTTTTCCCCTCCGCTAAGCCCTCCAAAACGAAGAAGTTGTTACTGCGCCTGCGCGCCGATAGCCTTGACTGTAGAGTTCCGGGTATCGTAGCGGGTTGCGGAAGGCGTTGTGAAATGGCGAAAACGGTCTACGAAAACTTCCTATTAAAAGTAGACGTCCCCCGCAACGGTGGAACCTAAATTGAAGTTGATGATCGGAGCGTGATGATGCGTAAGATGGTGCTCAAACTCGCGCTCGGCGAAGTGTTGGGTCCGAGAGGTATATCCTGCAAAACAAACATAGACGAGGGATCTTTCTACGAAGGGAGAGATCAGTCAAAGGCAGGGATGCTTTCATATAGGTACGATGCTAGTAACTGTGCGACGATGGTCATAGGTTCTGACAGCTTAAAAAGTGTGGGGCGTGGCCTACGATAATCACGCTTCTCGCCTCGTGATTCATTCTTCGGAGTTCTTATCGGACAATGTCCTTACTTTAAACGCGGGGTCGTTTGTACGCAGTGTGTTGTCGTGCACTTCTGACGCCTGTGGATTGGACTCTCTTCCATTGGAGAGTTTGACGGACGTTCTCGTCTACCTGCTCGTTGGTGGAAGGTTGCTGCCCTCCTCCGTGTGCTCTCAAGACACTCACAGCTTCCGGATTCATGCGGTGTCATGCTCGATTACTCTTGGCGCCTGGGACTGCTTACTGGTAAACACACAGAAACGTCATCTGCACAGCCACCATAGATGTAAACTCGGAAGAAAAAACATACAACTCCGGCGCGTCTTAGTCCGGGCTGACGTCATCGTTGCGTTATAATAAACATGGTGAATAATGATAATATATTTATTTAAATTACAACAGCGCCTCAGCGGTGGTAACCCGTGTGGAAATTCGGTGGGAATTTGGACAGTAGTACCCATGCGCACGCCTAAAAGAACAGCCGTTACGTATTAAAAACAAAATTAAAGATGCTCCAAAATCAAGGCGTTTTATTGCTGACATATTTCTATACAAATGGTGTTTCGACATTTTCCAGGAAGTTATCTGCATTTGTCAATTTCCGAAGAGAACAAAAAAACACAAGACAAAACATGCGACTTTTGTGGCCAGAACAAACCTGTTTAAGAAGGCAGCCAAGGTCGATGTGACAGCAGCAATCGTCTTCATTTTTATATATATATATATACTCTAGAATTGAAAGGTTAACGAACTGGTTCAATCAATACATTATAAGACGTAGACAACAACAACGGAAAACAACTAAACAACATATTTTCACAAGCCCAACTAGGGTCTACATCGGAAAGAGGGAGGTCGCTGCGTCCGAACGAATTACTTGCCGATGTACCGTATTCGTTTCTAACGCGATGAAACGATTTGCCGTCCATGCACTAGAGTGAGCGTCCAAAGGAGGCATGAAGGGCGAGCGTAGCGGGACACTTGGGATGAGTTTACGTTGTCCACTGCCACCGGCTGTACGGGTTCAGTCCAGCACCTTGTCTGAAACAGAGAGGGGGTTTAGCAAGTGGAGTCGTCCAGGGGACGGCGCTTCCTGATTAATAATAATACTGATAATAATCGTAATTATTCTCACTCCAGAGGAGCAAATGGAAAAGGACAAAAAGTTGCACAAAGACGCTTGACAGGAGAAAATGTTGCACAAAGACGCTTGACGAGGTTCCCGCCCCTCGTCACTTAGCGATACAGCTGCCACCGCAGAAACACACACGAAGAAAACAAAAAACTACCCTTACTAACACAAAGAAATGCAAATGGCGATAGGTCGGACGAAGACTGTGAGAATCATGTTGTGTGTGCTGTGTGTTTGTTTAAACAGCGGGAACTTAGTCAGCCCCAGTGGGCTGACTAAGACTGTGTCCGCTGTAGATGAGGAACCTAGAAAGTGCAGTACCCACTGCTAGCCTGGGGTCTTTAAAGTGCACCACGGACCCCGTAGATATTCATGACCGCGCGCCGGCACGATGCTCATTCAGATTGAAACGGGCAGGGATGGGAATTGAGCCCAGGATGATGATCCCTGGGTTCTGCAACTTCTGCATCGCGAGCTTTCACTGCACCTGTACCGAGCAGTGGTGCGTTATAACCACGGTGGAAGAAACACATTTTAGGTGATGACTCTGGCCGCTCTTCCCGCGGGGAGCGAGCGACCAGATCGTGTTCGGAGCTAGCCTCGAACCAGGCGTAGTAGTTCCGCGCCGCCGCGGAGGACGCCGCGGTGTGAGGTACCTCCTCGGCGGCCACGGTGTTGGCAGCGTAGCGTGCTCGCCTTTTTCGCGGTGTGTTGGTGTGGTGGTGGTGGTATGCGGCCCAGGGGTTTTCCTGGGACTTCTAATCAAAGGGGGGGGGCGGGGGAGGCGTAAGGCTAGATAAAATATAAAACTGTTTCTTTTTTAGTCCACTAGATAAATTCCAGACGTCTATTAACCAAATGCTCATACCCGTAATGTATGTTTCCCTCTTCTCTATATATACACCTGAGAAATGTAGTGTTTTCTACTTAATCTGAAAAAAATATTTTTTTTAGATTCAAGGTGGGGGTGTTTAGGGAAAACTAGGGGGTGTGCACCCCTAGAGGGTCTGGGAAATCCTGATGCGGCCAATGGCTAGCCTCGTGTTTTGCTTTGGTACTGTGTCGATCACAGGTGCCACTATCGTGCACGAAGGTGAGCCTTAACCCGAAGAAGAAGAAAAAGAAGGAAACGAACACAGATTTACAGACTCTGGCGACCTGGTGGCGGCGTGGCAGCGGTGAGGTACAACAAGAAGCGGTGGGCGAGGGAATGCGGGACCACCGCTGGGAGAAACAACCGGAGCGGTCGGTTTGGGAGGGATCCCATTCTTGGGCGCCATCCATCCCCGTGCGAGTGAAGCGCTCGGTGCGCCGAACATAATGTGGTCGCCGCGTCGGACAGAGAGTCATCACCTAAATGTTTCTTCCACCGTGGTTACAACACACTCGGCCACCAATCTTTGTTTTTATGTTTATTGCTGGCCACCCATTTTCCTCTGTGAGAAGAACAGACATACACTCAACATACACAGCACGACACGCGCTCCAATGTGGCACAAATATCTGCTAAAAACTGTGAGGAGTCTTGTTGAAACACACACACACACACACACACACACACATATTTGTGGTTAGTTGTTTAGACCGCAAGAGTTTACTCTGCCAGAGTATGGCGACATTGTTAACCACTGTAAATGAGACATTAAGCCAGTGCAGTATGACTGCTAGCCCGGTGTTCCTTAACGTGCATCACGCAGAAGCGTTGCTCATTAGACGGTTTAATTATAGCGTTGCTGGCTCTTACGTACGCAATACGCAATAGTATGGCGTACGCTAAAAATGACCTGCTTCGGACCAAATGTTAGTTGTGCGTTACGTTTTTCGAGGAGAACACCGCGCATGACCTTGGTTAAATTTGCTAGAGCCGTAGAATTCCGCGTGCTTATAGCTACAACCATGCTCTGGAAAGAAATATTGAAAATGACAGTGTCCAATCATTTTATTTCAAATTAAACCAAGCCGCAGTTGCCTCGTCAGAGCGCTTTCTGCAGGGGTACAGAGGGCTACGAGTACGAGTGCGTAGCCAAATTCGATCATGTGAGCCTCCGTCAGTCGTCCCTGTGGAAACGGCAGCTTTTATCAATGCTATCGCGGAATGAAATTCATGACCTACTGATGTCCAGTGCATAGCGAGAACTTCGGTGATTTCTTTTAGAGTCGTTCGTCCGTCGGCGATGAACTCTGCGATAGGTTTAGCGTTGAGCAGATCGCAGCGTTGACCGCACATTCCGAGCGGCAAACATTTTCACTGTGCACTCCTTCAGCTGCAGGGCGATCTGATTTGACCACCGTAGGTCCCGGAAAGAATTGCCGAAGCTGAACACCACGCAATTTCACGTAACACAGAACTTCAGAAAACACCACGTCGCCCTTGCTGCGCCAGTTGAGGCAACTCGCCATCTTGAAACTGGCGCTCTCGTTGGGTCCGAGATCTCTCGAAAGCGTCCCGCAGAGGCCTCTAGCCCGCCACGCAAAATCCCCAGCGTTGCGTGCGTACGCAGTACAGCTAGCTCTTCTATTGCGTTCTGCGCAAGCGCACCTCGACCCGCAATCTTTATTGCGTACGCAGAACTTTAGGTACGATCCACTAAAACTGTCTGTTGCAACATGCACGCCGGTACGATACTCATCCAGATCGAAACGGGCAGAGGGTGTGATTGAACCCAGGGTACCTGGGTTCTGCTCGCCAGCTTTCGCTACGCGTGCTCCGAGCGTCGCGTTCTCTGTGAATATCCAGCCAAGGGCAGGGGGAGGGAAGAGAGTACTGTGCGGACGATCACGAGTTTGATCAATAGGTTGACGAAACCATCAAAGAAGATCTGCGAGTTCGCTTTCCGCAGAACACAGAAAGCTGAAGTATCTAAGCGATTCACAAACTCAGAATACGATCAGATCTAAAACAAAAAGCGCTCAAAAAATAAGTGTGACGTTTTCTGTCATAGTCCCCTGGCAGATCGCATTTTCAGTCACATTGCTTCGGCAGAGGCTCCTGTCCGCCAGGTTGGTTCAAACGGCCATCCGAAACTCCGCTATTTCCTGTATTGAGCAAGTTTCTTCGGCCTGCAACATGGCCCGTGCCTGCCGTTTTAAAACACATCCGGGTGCCATCTATGTGAACACAGAGGTAAGTCGCGCTGTTCTCCTCCGTTTTCGCGGGGTTCGTAAAACCGGGCTTGCGAAGCCCTCGGAAACAGACGTCAGTGTAGGTTACAAACAATGATTCCGCTAAAGTATGCTGAACCTCTAAAGGATGGTTTTGACGTGCACTAGACCTGGGCCGGATTAAGGTATGGGCTAAGCGGGCTGCAGCCTCAGGGCCCCGACTCTCTGGGGCTGACGGAATGTTGGATTGACGCAGCTCGCAAAGAAAAAAAGCAGAAACTTAAAATATTTTGAAAGCGATGTTGCTACGCCGCAGCATTCGAGAAGAGGTGATACAACATAATGGCGATGTCAGCGAGCCCAACACTCTATCCCTGTCCAAAGCCGGTCTTTTGGGTGGGTGACCGGCCTTAGGGTGCTTGTCCGCTTTCTTTTGAGTGGCTTCGAGCAAGCAAACGAAGAAAACACAAGCTCATAGGAATTTTCACACTCCTCTTTTTTTTTTTTTTTTGTGAAGGAAATGTTAGAAACACCTGCCTTCACCCGTACTCGAACTCGTGTCTCGTGCGCGCAAACACGTTTTGAGCAGCGCTTACACTGTTGTGACCTTCAACGCTGCTGAGGAAGGGAACAAAGCTCACCGCCTCCGTGGTGGTCTTGCCGGAGTGCTTCCTATACCTGTTTCCACTTCAGTCGATATGTACCGCAGGAAGGCTACAAGCGCGAGCTCCTTGCTCTAGGGCACATCTCGGCGGCACAAACTCTCGTGCTACCAAGGGCAGCTGCTAACGCTATGAGCTCGCAGCTTTCGCTGCGGTACAACATAAGGCGTGAAGCAAAGTATAGTTGATACCGAACGGGAATGATAATTTTTTTAGGCTAAGTTTTATTGATTAAAAATAAAGGAAACTCGTATTTCCTGAGGTTCATTACGTTAACCAGACATCATTATCGTCATCATCGTCGCCATCATCATCATCATTAGGGCCTCAGAAGTTCTAGCTCAGGCTTGAAATGCCTAATCCGGCTCTAACTCCCTTTAAGAATGTCACATCATCTATACTCGTGTTCGTCCGTCAAGAAAAAGATAGTCTTGCGCATTGTTCCTACGCCGCGCGAAGTAGTGATTACAATATTTGGTTGTCGAAGGAAAAAGCGATGACATACCTAAAAACAGCGCACAAGCGCACGGAGGAAGAAAACAGAACACACGAAGCTCACAAGGAAGGTTCGTTTCTTCTTGGAGCCAGAAGAGATGTACCAGGACAGAGCCAATGCAGCTGCGATCACGAACGTTCAATCGGAGCCTGTTAATTTAAGGAGGCATAGCGTAGGGCAATGGAACTCTGTGGACAACATGACACTGACCCAACTGGCTGGCAACATCAAATGAGCAGAAGGGTTACGCCTTTATGTGTTCTTCAGTGCCAAAACCCATAAGGATGGCCTGCCCGTTTCGTGCCATCGTTACTGAGCGAGGAACCTGGCAGCGCCAAGTGGCAGGCTACCTTCAAAGGGACCTGTCTGGTTTAAATCTCACCGATCCTATTCCTGTCCGCAATTCTAAGGCAGTGGTCGAATTGTTGTGCTTTGAGAGGTACAGCAATCATGGTGTTTTCAGCATGGATGTTGAAGACCTTTTCTATTCCCTTCCGCACCATTCCTTGCTAGCCTCGGTTCAGTCATTTATTAAGGTTAATGGTGAGTTCCCCTTCTGAAACGCTGCTTGTATACCCTGGAAAGCTTTCTAGAGCTTTTAATGTTCTATCTCAAAATGTTATATGGTGGAAAGTCCGGCATTTGTATAGGGTCTTCTGTTGCCCCTGTTAGTGACATTTTTCTCTCAAGGGTAGATCATGCTATTCACTTCGTACTTAGTCTTCTTCCGGTACGAAAAGTTTTTAGATATGTGGATGATTTTTTGATTGTGTATGAGGAAGATGAAGAGAGTGACATCGTAAAATAGGTGTTGAAAACGTTCGTTAGGTGTGGCTCAGGCCTCAAGTTCACTTTCGAACAACCCAAGGCTGGCACCCCGCAAATTTTGGATATTTTATTAACTGTCCAGCCCAATCACCTCTGCTGGTCATTTTCTCCTCGATCAAAAAAGGCATTCTTCTGTACACGTCCAATCATTCAAAGTTTGTAAAACTGAGAGGCATAGCCATATCCATTTTAAAATCGGCCCTGTTTAAGTCCTGTTACCATGCGGTCAAGGATAGGTTGTAGGTCTCAGCTCGAACGCCTAAGGGCGTCTGGGTTCCCCTCGCAGGTGCTTGTTGAGGTTTTGGGGTCCCTGTTACGGAAGGTGAAGGGGATTCACAAGGACAGACCTCATTTACAGAGGAAGTGCCCGGTAGTAGTTCCCTACCTTCATAAATTCTCCCACAATTTAAAACAAGTTTCCAGGAGGTACGAGGTCCCGGTGATGTTTTCTGCTCCCTACAAGATAGCCAAGATGTGTTTTAAAGTGGGTTCCGTTATTGACCATCACTCAACACCAGGGTGCCAGAAGCGTGCGTCATAAGCGCCAGTTTGTTCCCTCTACAAAGGGTGTTGTGTACAGGATCTACCTAACGTGGGGTATGGTTGTTATATTGGACAGACTGAACGACGTCTTAGTGACCGACTTCATGAACATTTCTATTCACTTCACGCCACCTTGGGAGGCCTCCTGCTCTTACGCTGCCTCACCTGTCAGTGGTCACCAACTTTTTCAGACACAACAATGTTAGGACGATATCGAGATCGACAAACCAGAACAATTTTAGAAGCCTACCACATCCAAAAATCAGGCCAGCGGTGTGTGAGTCACTTTTCACTGTCTTTGAGTGACAAGAGGTAGACTTCCTAGCCAGTGCATGCAAGTGATCTTGGCCGACCTGTACTTTATGCAAATGTGTTTTTTTCTGTTTTTTTTTTTTGTAGCATTGGGCTTTAGTCCATTGTAGGACGAGACGGAGTATAGTTCGTTTGTAACTTGTTGCTTATTTGGCGGTACGTAATACATTTTGAAACAGGAGGGCCAGCAAGAAGTTAAATTTGCAAACACAAAAAAAGTTTTTTTGTTTTGTTTTTACGCAGTTTTGGCGCGATATTGGAATGGGGCAGTTCGTGAGGAAGTCGTAGCACAGCGAGAGTGTACCATCTTCTCCGTCCGGTTTGTTTAATTTCCGGTACCGACCTCTGCGGCAGAAACGCCGGTGGTGCTACGAATTGTTGAAATTAAAGAGCTTTGGCTAGGTGGCGCAAGCCGCCGACCGATTAAAAGGGTTCAACCGTATCCATCCATCAATCCATCTTTCCGTCAACAAGCTCGGCGCTAAAGTACAGGTATGATGCCTGGAGCAAGTCTCCGACTGGCGTGTTCGCCGCGTCTTAAGAAGTGGTCCCTCAATATTTTCCCGATGACGTCGCAGAAATGTTACGTTGTCGTTGGCCGCGACCCAGGCGGTTTCAGAACAGCGGTGATGGATGCAGCAGACGCCCGTTCTGCTTCCGACTGCTATCCAGCTTGACAATACACAAGCTTCGGCAGCCGAAGCTTGGGACGCCGCTACGTCAGCGACAATCGCATCCCCTAATGTTTTTTTTTTCATTTTTTTTTCAGCGGAGTTGTTAAGAGCTAGGTCCCGAGGATCGTGTCCGGTACCAAATGTCAACACAGGCCGTCGCTCATAGATGGCGGCAACGTTTCCAGCCTTTCCACTCTGTTTTGCCGACTTGCGGACGGCCATTACTTTATTCCCACGCATAGTACAGCTTCGCTGGTCTTCCTTCTTCACCAGAGTGAAAAGGCTGAAATATTTTTTAGAACTTCTATTTTTAACTGCCAGGATCGCGACATTCGACAACGTGACGCTTTGGCTTTTGTGACGCCATTTTTTGCCACTTTGTGACCACTTTCGACGCACGGGCGGAATAAGACGCAAAACACACCAGTCGGAGACACGTTCCGGGCACTGTACTATACGGGCTGGAGTATAAGTACTCTCGAGACAAGGCCTGCCCCTTCCGTCCCTCCTCGCCCCAAACGTCATCCCTAGTGGGTCCACGAAGCGCAGCCTACCGTGCGTCAGCATCGTCCGCAGCGCGTCTCGTAGCGTCTCACAACGAGCGTGATGTTCGGACGCGGCGACGCCAAAAGCGGACACTGCTGCCGCATTCCGGCGGCTCTCGTCGAGCTGCAGCGTGTTTGCCGCTCGAGGCGGACCTGGGATCCACTAACAATGACGTCACGCGCGGGCCTTGTCTTGTAGATGTTCCGCCATATAGCTCCCGTGGCAGCTTCCCAAATGAGTTGTTCGCGTTAATAAAGGGGCATACGCACGGGCAGCAGGAGTTGAAGAAGCCGCAGCAGATGGGCGGCACGATGAAGCGTGGTGATGACCGACTGTCCGTTTTGCACGCACAGGTTGCACCGTTCCCGGAAACTGGAGAGGAAGAGGGCGCCCGACGAGTGCTCCGAGAGCAGCGCCGCCACGGCAAGCAGCACCAGGGCGGGCTGCCCCATCGCCTGCCGGGTGCGGGGACCGCCGGCGAGAGAGGGCACCGCAGTCAGACGTCAGCAGGCTGCGCCGGGCCTGCAGAGGATGTCGCGAACCTGCCAAGGTACGAGTTCGACTAAATGCTACTGGATTCGGCGGGAAGAAAAAGGCGAACATTGTGTCCGTTTTTATTGTGGCAAAAGTGTCCACAAAATGGTTAAAAAAAATTGGGTTGTGTGAATGTTTATACAGCCTAGAACTTGGTCTGCCTCCAAGGGTGACGAGTCTCCCAGCTGTAGATGAGCAATTTAGCCAGTGCGGTACAACCGCTAGCCTGGGGTCTTTAACGTGCACCACGCAGTAGTGATACACGACCGCACGCCGGTACGATGCTCATCCAGATCGAAACGGGCAGGGGCGGGAGTTGGGCCCAGTATCCTGGGTTTCTGCAGCGCGAGCTTTCGCTCCACGTGCTCCGAGCTGGTGTGCGCTAGCCCACTCGGCCACCGATCCCCCCACAAAATGGTTACTGAAGCAAGTTGTGAGGCAAAGGAACAAAAGTTACTGAACTCGCTAAAGTTACGGTCCCACTGTTCATACAAAACCCGCGGTGTAGACATAATGACAAAAGTATGTGTGGACAGGCATAAAATCATGTTCTAGGCATGTCTTTCACTCATATTGTAAGTAGTACACCTCGTGCCAGGAACCACAGAACACAAAGCGCATGGAGATTGACGCACTTCTAATCTGGTCGAAAACGGTCATGGACGTCGTCTCGTAAACTAAAATATGCATGCTTGGGACAGGCCTAACGAGTTGTCGTGTGACCCGGGACAGTCGTCCAAGAAAGAAACAGCTTTAGGATGTTTGCATAGTGTGTTTGGTACGATGCGTTGGCAGCGTGAACGCGGCTTTAAGCAACGAGCCGTGTCGGCCGAGGTCCTGTCTGTTGCAGGCAGGGTGTCGAATCAAACTACAACCGAAAAACCATATATAAAAAGTGTAGAAACCAGAACGTCAATTATCTATCAATGCGATAGCATTTACCGTTGCACACACGCTACATTTAACGGAAAAACTGAATTGGTGCATAGTTCACGTGATGTGAATTTGTTCGCTCAATTTAGCGGGAAACGGAAAACACGGCCAAAAAAAATTGCGCGTGGCTTAGCTCGGCTATGCCAGGATATACGTAGCGTGAGCTTATGCGCACAAAATGAGAGGCGCTATCAAGCAGCTCCGGTGCAGCGTCAGACTTGGCTACTGCGCAACGGAGGCACACAGCTGGGCACGCGGCGGCGCCGGTGCGTCTGCCGCGGCTATGACGTCACTCCTCTGGAATGCGAAGACCGGCCAGGCGCGCGCGGTGGCGGCGGAGCCCGCGGCGGCGGCGGCTCCGGCACGCCAGCTGTGCGCCGTGTGACGTCACTGCTCCTCGCGCTTGCGCAGCACGGAGCACGGCTCATAATGCGAGCCACGCGAAACTGCTCAACCTCGGCCAGTGTAGCTCACGCTACAAAAACAGGATAGCCGTATAGAAAAAACTCTTGAGTCGTAGTTTAATAATGCCATCGCATTAAAAGTGCTGCCGGAGTCGCTGCGCAGATTGACGTTGAAATGGGCTACCACTTAGCACCATTTCGTACTCCACTCCTGGAGAACAGACGGAGAATATTACCGACCTGACGAGGGAAAGCCCCTGAATACAGTCACGCGAAGAGATCCTTCATGGCGCTCACGTCCGACACTCAACCACAGGCGGCCGCACTGTTGCCCGCCACGCCGATCGAGTCATTAAGAAAATGCATTAAAAAAAAAAAAAAACTTTGGCCAACACGTACATTTTAACTCGCTCGTCGTTGAGCCGTTCCGCTGTCGATGCTCGTCTGACCGGAATGTTTCCCGCTCGCGTTGTTGCCGAAGTTGCCTCCCTTCGTTCGTGTCGAGAGACATCCTCACCTGCTTGGCGTCTCGCTAGCGTTGCAGCTGAAGTTGTCGTTCATCATTCGTTTCACGAAACAACTTCGCCTGCTTCGCGTTCCAATTGCGTTGCAGCCACAGTTTTTTCGTTCATTGTCCCTTTGGCGAGACGTCTTCGCCTGCTTGGCGTCCCACTTGCGTTGCAGCCGAAGTTGACGCTCATCGTTGGTTTCTCAAGACGTTTTAGCCTGCTTGACGTCTGGATCGCGCTGCCAGCCCAAGTTGCCGTTCTTGGTTTGTGTCTCTGGTCTTCTTGTTGCTTCTTGCCTCTCGAAGTTTACGCAAACGTGTCTCACATTACTCCGCAGTCTTTTCTGCATGTCGCTGTCGCTTTTTGCACCTCCGCGGTATGATTACTGAGGAAGTTCCTTTTCCGCGGAGTGAGGGCGCTGCGGATCGTGTGGTCTCTACAGCAGAAGCCAATGGAGCCCTCGTGGTTACGAACAAGAAGGGTCGACACGCAGGTGCGGAAGGTTCTCCAGAAGATGCAATCCCATCGAACAACGTAATCAAATGCTCCTGTCCAAATGGGCCTTTAGTCTGGTAAGTCCATCGAGCGATCGTCGATCGTTTGAAGCACTTACGGGTACATGACCTGACTGCGCGGCGCGATAAGTGTCTCGTTTATTTCCTCTTATTCATTTATTTTTCTGACACAGAAGTATTCTTTCGCTTTCATTGGAGACGCGCGTTTTCTCCAGCAAGGGTGACCAAACGCTTGCCTGGAACAACGAGCACGCACTTCTGCGTATTCATCTTTATTCACGGCAGTCGAAAGTGACACAATGTCCTGTGTGCTTCTTCGTCTTTTTCTTCCCGTCTTTTTTGCACTATTTTTAATATAAATGACCAAGGCTGTCGTGGGACACGGGAAAACAAAAATAGGAACACCGGCAGTATGCGCCCCAGACGACGGGAGGCGGTATTGGTGAGGAGATCGACTAGCTTAATGGGGAATGCGCTTTATCTCACTTGTTTCTATACGATGTTCGGTGTTTACCCAACACAGGGAGGGTGACTGGATTCTTTACGCTATCTTCCTCGATCGAACGCAAGCACAATGTACGTCTGGGAGACGCGTTTAACTGCTGCTTCACTGATCGAACACGAGCACCGGTCGAACAGCACACGGTTGTGTCAACCGAGCGCCACGTCAGAAATCTTTAAACGTTCTTCAATCTTGGCGAACAAAACGTTTGTAGCAAAATGATGGTCAATTCTGCTCACGTGAAACGTTCCATTATTGCTCTAGAACGTCATACCGAGCCCGGCGCCAACGCTCACGGCGCTCATTGAATAACACGTGGCATGTAAACTTGATAGCAGTTCCTGGAATAAACATACTGGCGCTAGTCGGGTATTTTGTTTTTGGCTCCTCCTCGCACACCTCCCTGGTCACGATGACCACCCCCCTCAGTTAATCAGCATCGAGCTTCGCGGCTTCACCTTTATCCCGGCTTCACTGTTGGGCTCCGTCGAAATATGAACACCCGCCTGACTAGACAAAGAACGTTTCACGTTAATTTGTATTGTTGTTGAGGTCCCCGTTGGTTTAGTTCTCAACTTAGCCGCAAGGGAGCTACGGTTAACTCTCGTCTCCAATAGACCATTCCAATTATCGCATTCTGTTCGCTGTCATCCTCGTCTACTGAGCTGTGGAAAGAGTTTAGAGCGTGCGCAGAAGCTGTCTTCTAGGGAATATCAGTTGCAGCGCGTGCAATCACATCCCAACGACTCAGCCTTTTTTCTTGTGATTTGCGGAAAAGTTTATACGCAGAGACTTCCCAGTCCACAAGTATGACTAGGGTTGTGGAAAACTTCCGCGTAAGTTGAACCGACCGCTCGCTTCCAATAATGAGCCCAATCTCGCGACCGGAGGCCATCTGGTTTCGTCCGCACCGATGAAGACGGACGCGCACGAAAACGGCAAAATCCGACGAACAGCAAAAGTCAATCGCCGCGCACATTCGACACTTCTACGCCCCGGGGGCGATTTGCGAGGCCGAGTATATGCAATAAAAAGCGGCTACTTACGCACACGGAGACGCGCGCCAAAGACGCAAACAGAGCGGGCCTAATATTCCCAGCGGCGGTGAACGCGACCGTCGTGGGCGACGATCCGCTTTTAATTAAAGCGAACAGCGAGCCGCTTCCGCCAACGGGGTCGCACGTCCGTCTGTGGAAACGTGGTCTGTGCTCGCGCACAATGGCGGGAAGAGTTGTCACGTGATCCAATGGCACCGGAACCTGGGCCCTTCGAAAGAAGGAGCAGATAAGCGGTACCCCCGTGCCAAATGGAGCGAGGCGTCCCACCAGAGGGCGTTCGGTAACGTGGTGTCCTTGGAGAAGACGCGGACTTTTGGAGCATGAACACGAGTTTCCGCCCCTCCCCTGTTTTTGCCGATACGGCTGTCTGCACTAGCTCGTTCGATTGTTCACAATTCGCATTTCGAGGACGTGTTCCTGTGTGCCGGGGAAAGCTGGCTTTGAGCCGACCAGGTATTCCAGACGCTACAGAGGGACGTCCCGTACTCTAAAAGAAAAAGTCTCTAAGTTCACTTTCTTGCTGAACACGGAGACAGCCATCAACGGCGAACAACGGAATAATCCCAGTCACACGTGTACTGCTCTCATTACAAGTACCCTATTTGTTCGAGTAATAGCGCACTTCTTATGAACAAGGCCAGTGGGTCTGCATCCTCGCGGAGCACAGGGTAGCGAATCACCGCGATCAGCAGAAAAATGGCAGCGATTTACAGGACAGAGATAACGCCTTCACGCGAAATTTCTATCTGCTCCAGATCGGATTTTTATGGGCAATCGTGTTTGCAACATTGTTATTCGCTGCGTTTTTTATACAGAACGTGATGATTTGCTCTATGTGTGCTCTGCAGGAAAGTAGACGTAAGTGACATGTCGAAGGAAGCGCGGCTATTACTCGAGCAAATACAATAATCAAATTAATTATAATTTAGTACTTTATGGTGTAATTCTGTAATTAGTTTATTGCTTATATTAGGCAGTAGTTCCAAATAGTAATCTTATTATCTTTGAAAGTACTAAAATTACTTGTAACGGTTACTATTTTTTTTTCTCTTCCTAATGGCGCCCATTGTTTCTACGAGTTCCCTAATAAGGCATCTTCGAACCAAGTCTCCGACAGGAGGGTGGTCTATCAAAATTGATCTATTGACAAGATGAGTAGCTTGTAATTCCGCAATTTTAATTCAGTAGTGGACAGTACAAAAGGCCCAATTACAAACCGGAAGCAGAAAAAAATGTGACGTTTTAAAAACCTTAAGCAACCGTTACTTCTTTAAGTGATGGTCTACTACTTTTCCAGTCAAGTAATTAGTAATATAATGCAATACTTTCTAACCAAGGGTAATTAAAACCAATAATACTTTCTTTTTTTCTTTTTTTTTTTTTTTTTTTACTAACGTGAGCAAGACTGGTACCGTCAAATTACGATGTTCAGAACCATGGCCTCCTCTATACTATACTCACAAAACCTGGAAGTTTGACGACGGAGCCAAAGATTGCCCGGTCGCAGATTTGGAGCGCGAGGATCTGGTAGCACAGAGCATCAAAGATACATTTCTCGGGGAACCTGGACGTCAGCGAACAGCGTTCGCAGCGGCGAGGACCCGAAACACGCTTGTTCGCTCGGGAGAAGTGTGTTTCGGCGTTTCACCGCAGCGGGGCGACAGTCACGTGGCTCTCCACTCATCCGTTGTCTGCTGCTCCACCTTTTTTTATTTCGGCGGCCGCTTCTCGTGGCGATCTGCCAGGTTTTGTCAGTAAATAGGAGGCTATGTCAGAACACCCGAACAAATGCTGTGAGCGCTCCTGAAATGCGCCTGACTTTTCACTGGCTCATTGGCCAGCCATCTGAGCAGTTCCCTTTTTTGGATATAATTGTTTTCTCCGTTTTGTCATTCGCTGAAATTTTTCTGTCGTTCTTGATTGACTGCCTCCATATTCTGCAAAAAAAAAATAAAGACAAACTCAGTTTTTTAATGCGGTAGCATTAGAAGCCTTGTTTTGACGAAAACCCGACGGTGTCTTTTCGTTTGTTAGCGCCATGGAAGAGGAGGAAGAAGGGGGAGAAGGCGACTCGTTCGACGCTCTCATTGGAACGAAGCGCTGACGTCAGCATGCGTCAACTCTTTCTTTCTCCCCGGCGCTGACAAACTGACAGACACCACCGGGTTTTCGTATAAACGAGCCCTATCGTTTTTTGTCAAAGTCATGCGCACAGCTGCCGCGGAGCCAGAGAGGCGGCGCCGCGCAAAAACCTCCTAGATAACAAAGCCGAAGTGCTCAATGAAATAGCGTTATCAGAGAAGGCTAACGCTGGACACAAATTTTAAACATGTGCTGCGTCAGCGCTCGTTTTCGAGTCAAGTTTGAGCTGAACGTTGACGTAATCGTCTTCTCCCATCTTTGCCCTGCGTTGGCCTTCTCCGATGACGCCATCTCATCCAGCATTACGGATTTGTTATCTAGGAGGTGTTGCTCCGTGACGCGGTGAAATGCGGGCATGCTCAGTTGCCGCTCTGCCGGCACCGGTTGTTCTTCGCTTTGGGTTTCCCTTGTAACAGAGCGTAGGCTGTGATGTGTGTGTGTGTAGCTAAAACGATGAATCCGGTTCCCTCCGCAAGTGATATGAATGCACCTCCTTTTACGAGTGGTATGGATGTGGTTCTTTGCACGAGTGAAATTGCTTACAATATCCAAAGGCGTCGACGTAATCTGACAGGCAGAATACAGAAAAGGGGTGAAAACAATTACAGGAAGATTCATTGGTGGATTCTTAGGGAATGCGTTAGCGTGACCCTTGGGAAACACCACACAAGTCCCCCTTTGGGAAATGCTAACCCTGACCTCGTAATGAGGTCAAAAAGAGGCAGCAAAAATAGAGAAAGAAAAAGAGAAAGCCAAAAAGAAGAAAGTGAAGGCTGTCAGCATTAGCGCTTCCCAAAGAGGGACGTGCGTGGCGTTTCCAAGGGTCATGCTAACGCATTCCCTAAGAATTTCCACAAATAAATCTTCATGTAATTTTTTTGGGGGGAGTGCGAGATCTTAAAGCCGGGGCCACACTGCTTAAACATCATACAAAAGACAGCCTGCAAACATATTCGAACGCGAGTTACTACTATATCCGTGCTTCGAATGCCGCATGGCAACGAGTTCAAGAAGCAACTTGGCACGCGGCATTCGAAACACGGATATGGCTGTGACTCATGTATGTAGACTGCCTTTTGTATGATGCATGAGCAGTGTGACCCTGGCTTTAGGGATCACTAAAACTCTATATGGGACCGTATTTAATATGGCGGAAACCTAACCTAGGCGTTCCATAATTCCGGGGTCAGACTGCTTATACATCATACAAAAGACAGTCTTCTGCAAACAGATTCAATGCGCGAATGCGAGTCACCGCAAGATTCGGAGGGAGGGGGGGGGGGGGGGGGTCGCGTCACAATGTTTGATCGCGTTTTTATTAAAAGGAAAGGGCATGAACGAATATAATATTAAGATTTGTACGATCCTTAGGGTGTCTATATTGAGTTTGTACCTTACAAAGACGGTCTCAAAAAACGCTTTAGTGGCCCTTCTGAGAAACACGCGGGTGGTTTAACCAACAAGTGCTTGTTTTTCTTTTTCTCAAAATCACCAAGGACAAAATTAAAACAAAAACAAGGTGGCCATGTGAGAGATTTGATTCAACATGATGAACAAAAACTGCAGGAAAAAAATTAGCTCTCTCAACTCCATAACACAATAAGGTCAGAATCAACACTGGAGTTGAACAGCAATGGTCGCTCGTGATTGTAGTGTCTTTTTTTATGGATCACATTCTACAGAGCTATACTAGAAAAAAAGAGTTAGAAAGCTTAATTTGCTTTGCCCTTTCGAGACCAGTTTTATATTAATATACATTAGTTCTTCCAGCAGGGCCTCATACGAGCAGCCCACATTAAACTAGCAAGACGCACGTTACAGGGTTTCTTTAGTGAGTCACCAAGACCTGAACTCAAGCGCTACAATTCGGCGCCCAAAACCGAAAACAAATTGAAAAAAAAAACAGCAAGGCTTTCATTAAACGAACCGCCGTTCAGCTTTACGACCAAGACAAAGACTCATGGCACACACCAAGCAGGGTGACTGCTGTAGCAAAACAAAGCCTAATCGAGAATGCAAATCAGATACATTCGAAAGCTCTCCCCCGGATATACACCACGGGGCTCTAGTTCGCTGGTTCTAAAGTTTTCGTTCGAATTATCCCTCCCCTGCCTTAAGATTACACTTCGAAGCCCAAAGACAGTGTCTCCAGGCGCTAGTAATTGGCTTTTGGTCCTCCGATCAGAAGCACATCCAATTCTAAATTAAAAAAACTACCAAAACAAAAAACCAAAAAAAACAAGATCTTTTTTCTCAGCAGGCCCAGTAGAAGCGTGCGGCAGACTTGTCGCAATTAAGGGGCAATCTTCGCCACTCAAAGGGGACCACGGAGAGAACAAAGTAATTGGACGGCCCAAGACTGAATCGGGAGTTGCAGTTTAATTTAGAGAGCCGTTCGGGCGTCCACGACGATCGAGGCCACGTTGAGGCGCAGAGAGGTATCGGTGCCACTACACTCTCGTCTTTTCGTAGGCGGGACCCGAGGGGAAAGCAGCAACCATGCAAATTAGTCCCCGACCTGCGCAGACCAATGCTACCTAGAAGACAAGGCCCGCCCATGACGTCATCGTTAGCGAATCTCCGACCCGCCCCAAGCGGGAAACACGCTGAAGCTCAACGTCGCCGCTTGACGTTGCCGCGTGTCAGCGTCGCGCTCGTTGTGAGACGCTATGAGATAAGCTGGCGGCGACGCTGCGTGGACCCACTATTGATGACGTATGAGGAAGAAAGTCGCCGTCCTCGTCTGCTAGGTGGCATTTCGCAGACCCATGGGGGGAGAGGGGTCTGCTTCGGGTTCGTCTTGTACTGCGTTTCTTAAGATGTCAGTGACGTCACTGAGAGCTAAAGAAACCCAGGATGTGTCTTATAAAGTTCACGCTTCGTGATTCGTTTTTTTGTTTTTTTCAGCGTCCTTGTCGGCAAACGCCGCAATCCCACTGGTCGCGGAGTGATCTGTTTTTTTAATATTGCTGAAGAAAAGCAAAATAGTGAATGCTCTTTTGGAGTATTTTGATTCGTCACATCCCCAAAACTCGCCGCAACGTACTTTTTTTTTTTTTAACCGTGCTCACATCGCTAATGCCAAAGACCATCAGCTGACACTTTCTGAGGCGTGCGTCTTCCTTGTATAACGGTCACATTGGTCATTAAAATGTATGTCAAATTGCTAGGCGATTGCGTCGCATAAGTGAAACATTCTAGCGTCACAAACGATTAGCGATGCTCCGAGTTGCCAGATGCCTACGCTCACGGCGCTCCTCATCAGATAGTTTAGCGCGTACCGTGTGTACACGCGATAGTTGATCCCAGACGAATCGACACTACCGCTAATCAGGCCGATAAACCCGGCGATCTTCCAGAGCCTTCCATTACTCGCAAGCTCCTCTCCCTCAGCGCGCACAGGTGGTCGAGTTGCTCCTCCCCACCTCTCTCGCTGCCTCTTACCTGCGCCTCTGGTCGCGTGACCTCCCCGTTAACCAATCAGCATCGAGCACCTCGCTCCTCCTCTCCCACCCGTCAACCAATCAGGGTCGATCCTCGCGGCCACGCTCTTATCTGGGCTTCGCGAAATGCCGAACACCTAACCAAAGAACGTCACACGTTAAGAACTGAGTGCAGACATGTTCCAAGCGTACATAGGTATTAGGCAAACATGCTCCCGAACATGCCTGGGGGTGTGTAGAGCGACCACCGTGTCCCGATAGATGAGCAGCGGGACGGCGCCATTTAGATGTCGGTGTTTGCGGACCGTTCCAATGAATCGCCTTCTGCACGCTACCGTTTCTGTCTGCTGGGCCGTGGAACTCGTTCTGGGCATGCGCGGTGGCCCCGTTCTTCGAACTATAAAACTCCGCGCGTGCGCTCACGGCCCAGTGACTCGGCGTATTTCGCCCGGGTGAAAAAGCAAAAGTCAAACAAAATATTCGCTGGTTGTTTAGACAACGGGAGTTTAGCCTGCCAGAGTATGGCGACATTGTTGCCCATTGTATACGACAAATGTAGCCAGCGCAGTACGACTGCTAGCCTGAGAGCTTTAACGTGCATCAGCCAGTAGTGGTATACACAACCATGCGCCGATAAAATATGCTCATCCAGATCAAAACACGCAGAAGTGGGGATAGAACCCAGGGTCTCTGCGTTCTCCCGGCTGATACGCGCTGAAAAAAAGCATAAAAAATATTTTTTAAAAATGAAAGAAAGTTGAAAAAAAAAATCCCGATGTCCGCAAAGCAAACGCTGCCCTCTCGAAAAATTGCTGGCCCTCGGGCAGGAAAAAAATCCCGCTGCAGCCAGCGGAAGCCGATTGACGAGGAATATTTACGCGAGTCATCGGAGAGTTCAGATATCTCATTGAAAAACGAGCTTATTAGACAGGTCGGGAAGAAGAAGGGAGGCAGGTTCGAGCATGCACCGCGACAACACCGGAACCCGTGGGCGCGCGTTTTAATTAATCGGAAAATTACCAAAAAAAATAAACAAGACGGAGTCCACTTGAAGAGCTGGACTCGAGCGCTGCCCGGCGATCGCGAAGTACGCGGAGGAGAACGAGAAATGAAGAGCGAAGGAAAAATACGTTAATCAAATGAAGCTTCCCCACAAGAACAGACAGTCACTCATCAGAGTCCATAAGGGGGACCTCTCGGTGGAGTCAGCAGGTTGGCCCGTTATTCGGTTAAATGCTACGCGAAATTAAGATCGCAAAAATTAGAATAAAAAAAAAAGAAATAAAAAAACCCCAACGGAGAGAGTGTTTTTGATCTTATAGCGAGCTCGCGAAGCCGACAGTTTTAGAGGGGTAATCATTTTAAAATATTTTTGTCTCTTTTTGTTTCTGCATTTGTTTTTATACAAGAGAAGTTTTTAAATTGAAAGCAGGCTAATTGGGCAGGGTGGTTCACTTTCTTTTTGATTTCACCTCGTTGTCAGTTAACTCGATCAGCGATGCGGAAAGAAAAAAGTACACGGATGTGTCCAAAACCATATAAGAAAATAGAATATCATATGAGAACTTATATACGCCTTACATAATTTATGTATGTTCCGATAAGTGTACAGAACAAATCATGTGAATTTTGTTTTTTAATAGGAGAGTATGTCCTTCTTATTATCTTCCTGCTCGAGTTTTCCCGTTTTTGTTTGCAGTAACTTGCCGCCGCAGTTCAGCAGAAGGTCCCAATGTCCATGTTCAGTCCATCATTGCACATGCCATTCAGCAAATCAGGCAGACATCTGGCGGCGGCGCTGCGATTTATTTTTTATTTTCGCTTCCTTCGCGAAAGCGGCATTAGAGATTTCTGCTCGTGCTACCATCACAGCTACAATAAACACCGAAACGAGCGAATGTAGAAATAACGTAGTAAGTGAAGATGTCAAAGAAGGGCAGACCATCACAATTAATATTAAAGATACACAGCGTTTTATGGTTTTTCAAAAATCGCGGACAGACCTTCAGCCGTGCTGCAGCTAGCCTTCTTGTCGCCCAGTTGCATGCTCATGGAGCGACTCGGTAATTCGTGTAAACGCCTCATCGCATTCCTGGAGGTAGTCGTTTCATGTCGACACTGGGTTAAAAAGTATTTTATAAAAGGAAACAAAAATCGAACTTCCGCCGCCATTGGTTCTCCTATAGTCCCGTAGCCATACTGGAATTCTAGGCGTGCTCATTGGCAAACGTATAGATGTCATCGTTCGCTTTGAACACTGTTAACGAACACTGTGGCCCTAATCTACAGGGCGGTACCAAGCGGGAACAAGAGACCGGAACATTGGCGCCTGCTGCGATTGGCCAGCTCCGCGCCGCTGACCAATCGCATCAGGCGGCGATGCCCCGGTCTTTTGGTTCCACCTGGCCCCGCCATTTGGATTAGAGTCCCAGCTGTCCCAAGTGCGGTCTTCTGACAGTGCTCCAGTAGCCTTGCTGTAGACTGTACGCTGCGGATTGAGAGCAGTGTGGGTGGCTGCTCAATCTGCGCTCAAAGGGATGGCATGACATTCCCCTACCATCGTTAATCTCTAGCGTACCACCTACGAACAGTCCCTATGTACCATTCCAGAAACAGGCTTCTGGTCGGTGCCGTAGACCCTATTTAGAAAGTCTGCCTTCAGTTGGAAGCCGTATCGAATCCCTGCACAATGGCAGACAGAAGCGAGAGCTCTTTGCGTTCGATTGCGCCTTGGCTGCACGATCCCTCGTGTTGTGGGAACAGAAGTCGAAGGTACCGGCCCGTGGTCATGCCATTGTACAGTGGGTCAGACCTTCTATCAAATGGCACGTTACTTTCCAAATAAGTCTATGTCTATCTTCGTGCCTAGAACCACAAAACGAGCTACGCTTAAAGTATCGGCTCTCTGTTTCCCGATATTGTTGTGGGCGCCGCCATCTTGGTGCTTAGTACACAGCAGACGCAACTGCCGATCGTCAGGATTTAAAAGTGGGATATCGTCAGCATTAGATTCGGTGTTAGGAAGCTCGTGTAATATTGGTTTGCTCTGTCGCGAATTGTTTACACATGCATGACAGAAAAGCGTTTCCCGTGATTTGAGAAAAATATTCAAAGATTTGGCAACCATGATTTTAAGCCACAATATGGTCAAGTGTCGTTACTCTGAAGCGTAGATTATTTAGTGGCTCTATTCGTGCCTATGGCGCGGGCTTTGCTCGTTTTCCAGAGAGACGATCATGCGCATGCTGGGCTGTGCGAGATCGGGCTTCAATTTTCCAAACATTGGAACGGGAATGGTGTTTAAAATGGTGCATATACTGAGTCGGAAATGTTTTTCTGGCATTTCGGGAGTGAAGACCGCGCGTGCACAGCTTTCTGCGGCGTTCAAGGTATGCGAGCGCGCGAGGTCTCGTAGCTGCAGGGCTTTGGCTTCATAGCCAGAAAAAGCCTCCAGGTATTGGCGGTGAGAAGCTCGCTAGGGGCGCTTCTGTTTTCTTCGCTACTGATAGTGCACGGGCTACCCACGCGTTAATGTTTTTTTTTTAAATTTCATAGTGCGTAGAAGCTTGGCATTGCACGTACTTGCACCAGCAGCGTAAGTTTAAGTACCCTCACTCTGGGTTGTGAGAGATTCCACCAGGCGGCGATACCCTAACTACTCGCCGCGTATAATAGGGAGTTTAAGTAATAGGGGGACTCTGACTATGACAGGTATACCAACAAGAACAACAACATACATATTCCGGCACACACATTACCATC